>JAJHZJ010000922.1:1085374-1346785 GCA_023548195.1 Bettongia penicillata ogilbyi | reverse complement strand
GGTTGCTTACAGACCAGAGTACAGTCCATGAGAAAAGTAAATACCTCTCCTTTGATCATACCACTTTGGAAGAACTGAAAATTTACAGTTCCCCTGAAAACAGCTGCACAAAACCACTGAAATATGGGGCAGTACACCCTTCACTTACAAAGAGTTCAAAAGTCAAGTAATTGGCTGGAGAAAAGAGCAAACAGGGGGAAAAGTCAGACTATAGAATCTTATTTTCCTGGTGAAAAGGTATTTACTTATGTCTTTGGTGACTAGGAAGATAAAAACATACAACCAGAAAAAAAAACAAAAGCAAAGTCAAAACTCTTGCATTCAAAGTCTCCAAGAAAAATATGAATTGGTCTCAGGCCGTGGAAGAGCTCAAACAGGATTTTTAAAATCAAGTAAGAGAAGTAGAGGAAAAATTAGAAAGAGAAATGAGAGAGATGCAAGAAAATCATGAAAAAATGAGTCAACAGCTTGCTAAAGTAGACCCTAAAAATTGCTGAAGAAAACAGCACCTTTAAAAATAGACTAAACCAAATGGAAAAAGAGGAGTAAAAAGCCAATGAAGGGAAGAATGCCTTAAAAAGCAAATAGGGCCAAATGGAAAATGAAGTCCAAAAGCTCACTGAAAAAAATAATTCCTTAAAAATTGGAATGGAACATATCGAAGTTAATGACTTTATGATAAAGAAATTATAAAACAAAACCAAAGGATGAAAAATAAAAGGCAATGTGAAACATCTCATTGGAAAAAGCAATTGATTTGGAAAATAGATCCAGGAGAGATAATTTAAAAATTATTGGACTACCTGAAAGCCAGGATCCAAAAAAAAGAGCCTATATATCATCCTTCAAGAAATTATCAAGGAAAACTGCCCTGATATTCTAGAACCAGAGGGTAAAATAGAAATGGAAAAAAAAGGAGATCCTAAAATGAAAATTTATGGCAATATTGTAGCCAAATTCTAGAATTCTCAGGTCAAGGAGAAAATTTCAATGAAATAGAGGACTTTCAAGCATTCTTGTTGAAAAGACCAGAGTTGAATAGAAAATTTGACTTTCAAATACAAGAATCAAGAGAATCATGAAAAAGTAAACAAGAAAGAGAAACCATAAGAGACTTATTAAAGTTGACCTGTTTACATTCCTGTGTAGAAAGATGATATTTGCAACTCATGAGACCTTTTCTCAGTATTAGGGTAGGTGGAAGGATTATGTGTGTGTGTGTGTATTTGTGTGTGTGTGTGTGTGTGTGTAGACAGAGGGCACAGAGTGAGCTAAATATGAAGTGATGATATCTAAAAATAAAATTAAACATTGAGAGAAATGTACTGGGCAGAAAGAGAAAGGGAGGTACAGAATGAAGCAAATCATCTCACATAAAAGAGGCAAGTAAAAGCTTGTACAATGGAGAGGAAGAGGGGGAAGGTAGGAGGGAATAAGTGACCCTTACTCTCACTGGATTTGGCCTAAGGAGGAGATAACATACACACTCAACTGGGTATGGAAATCTATCTTTCCCTATAGGAAAGTAGGCAGAAGGGGATAAGAGAGAGGGGATAATAGAAGGAATGGCAGATTGGGGGAAGGGGTAATAAAAAACAAACACTTTTGTGGAGTGACATGTCAAAGGAGAGAACAGAATAAATGGGGGGGCAAGATAGAGGAAAATATAGTTAGTCTTTCACAATATAACTGTTATGGAAGTGTTTTGCATGACTACCCATGTATAACTTATAACAAATTACTTGCCTTCTCAATGAGGGTGGATGGAGAGCAGGAAAGGGAAAGAATGTGGAACTCAAAACTTTAAAACTGAATGTTAAAAATTGCTTTACATGCAACTGGGAAATAAGATATAGAGGCAGTAATGTATAGAAATCTATCTTGGCTTACAGGACAATAGAAGGGAAAGATAAGAGAAGGGGATGGTGATAGAAAGGAGGGCAAGTTGGTGGAAGGAGTAATCAGAATGCATGCTGTTCTGGGAAGGGGGGAAGGGAGAGATGGGGAAAAATTTAAAATTCAAAATCTTGTGGAAGTAAATGCTGAAGAATAAAAATACATTTTAAAAAATGTTTCAAAAGATACCATAGAAAAGGACCCTGGCAGCTAGGAAATGGTAAGGGGGTACTGGGGACTTGGAAAGTAATGTTAGATGAAAAAATATCCATCTTTGCTTTATTATTTTGCATGACAGTCCAGTCTAAGCTTAAATGTAGACTCTTTTTTTAAATGGCAAATAAAACCTCAAAAGGAAAATAGAGAAAATAGTTTCATCCATTAGACTGGTATCCTCACATCCTAACACAGCATCTCTAGTAGAGACTTCATAAATACTTATTGCTTGATCATTTAATTGATAGTACGTAAATCTTGACTTCAGACCTGGCATTCCATGTGATCCACCATGGTATATCTAGCAATACGATGTTATTTGGGAAAATGTAAGTCATTTGAGTTTGTAATATTATGGGCTGATCTGGGTTGATGAAGGCAAAAGCAAGGTCTGAGTTAAAATTTGTCTTCAGTGCACCCAAAATCTCTTTTGTGCATTACTCTCATAGGGTGGGATCTCCTTTTCTATCCTACTTTAGGAACCAGTGTTGTATGCACTCTCTCTTCTCTTCCTTGCCCTTTCCCTCTCTTCTCACCCCCACCTCTCATTACACTTCAGTCCAAATTAAAACAATATATTACCTTTCTGGGTACATTTTAAACCTTTTTTTTTTGGTGAAATGGCAACACATTAAAGGAATTTCAGCAAGTAGGTGGTAGAGATATTTGAAATTCCTTTAATTGGGAAATAAGCTTTCCATTCCACAATTAAAGATAAAAGGATCAAAATGCAATACCCAAAGGAAAAGGTTTCTCATCTGGCAAATGAGCTAGTCAAAATGTAAAGAAGGATGTCAGATCCTTTTCAGTTTTGACTGGAGGAGGAAGTCAGAAAATAGGAAGGCTTTAGGAGCCAGGATGCTAATGATAATTCTAACCTGAAAGCCCACATTAATGGAGGATTTAAGATTTTACCAAGTACTTTCCCAAAAACTGTGTGAGGTAGACTACACACTTATCATTGATCTCATTCTGTAAAAGGAGACAGAAACTCTGAGAGATTGCTTGGTCCATAGTTGCCTAGATAGTGTAAATGAGGCTGGGAGGGAATGACTGAAGAGAGAAGGTCCTGGGAGCATAATCAAAGAGCACCACCTGACTGATGCCAACCCAAGTGGATGCTTCTGGAGCTTGCTTCCAGAAAATTGGAATTAATGGCCCTGTCCTCCACTTCCGAGAACACGTTAGTGTTCTTCAAGAATTATCTTTCAATTGGCTTACTGTGTGATGACAGAAAGTCTTCTAAATGATCACTGAGCAAGATCTGAGAGTGTAGGAGTGAACCGACAATATCAAATCTCTTTTCCCTGTCAGTGATAGAAGCTAAGACAGTTGGAGCTATCTCTCTTCCCATTCAGAGACTTACCCTAATTGGAAAGGAAGAGAGAAAACTCAAAGGGGAAGAGATCTAAATTGTAAAAAGTTCATAAATCCAAGTTGGAGTGGACAATCATTCATTCATTCATTCATTTATTTTTGCAAGAATTTATCATCTCTTCTTCCCTTTGTCACGCACTCTCTCACTGAAATTTTTTTTTAACACACAAGAAACAAATCCTCACAACAACGAGTTGTTGTGAGAAGTTTGGATTCAGCCAAAGGGTCACACTAGAGGACCTAGAGGACCACATGTGACTTCAAGGCCACAGGTTCCCCACCCCTGTCTAGTATCATCATAGAAAGGAATCTGGTCACCTGGACAGGGACAGAATAGTGTAGTGGCCCTAAAGCACAAAAGACTTGGGTTCAAATCCCACCCCTGACATAGACTAGTCCTGTGACCCTAGGAAGAATCATTATTCATCCTTCATTCTGAAAACGAACCAATGACATCACAAGGGTTGTGTGGATACTTAATCCCTCAATGTTCTAGGCAGCTCTCTAAACCTAAAGGTTGCAGAGCAGGTGTGGGCCTGCACTGGTAAAGGGAATTTCCTCATTCAGGAGTCACCCTATGCCAATGAAAGCACACATCCACTCCTTATCCCCATCCCTTAATTCTTGCCAAGCTCAGTTGTTCCTACAATGCTAAAGGGAATAGAAACACTGTCAGAACCCTTTAAATTTCAGTGTCAAGGAGTAAAAGTCCCAGTTGTCATGTCTTCTTACTGCTTTGCCTCAGAAAATGTCCATCTAAAGTCCTGCCAATGAAACCTAGAACCTTCTAAGACTCTCAGAAAATATACTTTCTAGTAAAAGTTTTCCATCCCAGTCTGGCTGGGAAGGTGAAAAAAGGCATGGCTTACTCTCTGTTGAAAAAGATGAGTTTACATTAGTTTTTCTGTGAATAACTATAGTTCATTACTAATTACTCAAGTTTATTTGTTTGGAAGACCAACGCCATTCTACAGTGGTTATGACACCCAAACATTGGTGTGTCCACAGACGACCTGACAACAAAGGTATCTCTCCTGTGCAAATTGATAGTAGGAATGTTTGCCAAGTATTTTTAGGTCAATGGTGATTGATTTTTTTCTGGTATATTAACTCAGCTTTTACCCAGTCAGCAATAGAGAGGTTATCAAAAAAAAATCTTCTTGCTTTTCAGCAATAATGTTTACTTAATAGGTTATTCAAAACCATTTTTAAAAGGAGATCATTAAGTGGTAAAGGTGTTTGTTTTTCTTTCCTTTGATATCAGTTCATTCTTTGGGGCTCCACCTGCAGTCAGTCAATGAACAAGCCTATTATTAGCACTTAATATGTGCTAGTGGGCATCATGTTGTAATGGAAAGAAGTTTGTACTTGGAGGTGATACCTGCAGCCTCAACACTAGCTATAAAAATGATCGTGGGCAAATCACTTAACCTTTTGGGATCTCTATTCCTTCCTCTCTGAAAGACAGACAAAATTTCAATACCTTCCAGGTTGATGTTAGATATCATCTTCCTCATCTAAATACTCTCCTCTTAATGGAGTTCAAATGGAAATCTTCCTGGGACAAGTCCTGTAACTATTCTCTCATATCTACTGTTTTATGGAATGCTGTATAGGTAGAATGAATCATTTGTCTTTGTACTTGAATAAAAGCATTAGGATCCTGAAAAGCATCTTCAGTATAATCCCTGTAGCAGATAGGGCAACATAGATATGTACTACACAATATGATAATGCATTATTATGCAAATATGGATAGAAATATATTACTACTGCTATTTTTATCACCTTTATGGGGCAGCTAAGTGGTGCAGTGGATAGAGTGCCAGGCCTGGAGTCAGGAAGACTCATCTTCCTGAGTTCAAATCCAGCCTCAGACACTTCTACTAGCTACTAGCTACACACTACAAGCTGGGTGACCCTAGGCAAATCATCTAACTTTGCCTCAGTTTTCTCATCTGTAAAATGAGCTAGAGAAGGAAACGGCAAAACCAATCCAGTCTCTTTGCCAAGAAAATCCCAAATGGGGTCATGGAGAGTCAAACATGACTGAAAACAACTGAATAAAATCACCTATGTGAACTTATTACCTTATTATCACATCATCTCTCAGAACCTCAGTTTCCTCATCTGTAAAATGAGACTAAACATATCTATGCTACCTTGACTTCATAATGTCATTAGGAGCAAGTCACTTGGTAAATCTCAAAAGTGCTATAATGTGAAGTGAAATAGGGCACTACCAGAGTTGCATAAGTCTAGCTTATGGAAAACCCTTCGTGACTGACAACTCAGGAGATTTAAAATTAATGGAAGGAAGTATTGGAACTTTGGATTGAGCGGAGGATAGAAATGAGTGTATCTGCAGTTTCAATAGGAATAAATAAGCTTCTAATGAGAACATCTGGGCAGGAGTTCAAACACATCAATTTCTGAAACCATCCTTAGATCTCCGTTTGGCCATAGAGACAACATTTATGCTGGATGGAAATGTGCAAAGAAAACCAATTTTTTTTTTAAAATATCAATAGCAAAGTGGTGATGCAGGCAGTTTTTAAGATCCATTTTCTTCCTGCTTCCTGGGATCTATCAATAGCCTATTATATGAAATGGGACCTCTTAAGTGACATTGACCATTTTTGCTGTCTATCCTAAAGGTATTAGGCATCCCAGACAGTCTTATCTCTACAACAATCCTGTGGTCAGATGTTTTGTAGCCTCATCTTGGCTGCAACTTATCTCAAGCTGCCAGAGATATTTATTGTCATTGAGTAAGCATGGCACATAAATGAGAGTCATTAGGTGAGGTATCAATCTCTGGTTTTCTATAAGGTAACCCAGATCAGAACTGGGAGGATCTAGGGAGGAATGACAAAATAGGCAGCCACATCAGATACAACCCATACGTAGAGGTTCAGTGAGGGACACTTTTTAATAAACTTTTTATAAATGCAGCCATTTTTAACGCTTAAAAATTTGCTTTCTATTACATAGAGATTCTGTGTGAATGTGCAGTTAGTCAGGATCATATGTATTACAAGGAAAGCTCAAAGCCTCTGGAGGATAGCAATTTCCTTTCACGGATGTTTCACTCATGTATTATTATATGTCTCTGTATTATTCCAGCAAATGTGAACTTCAGAAACTTCAACAATGTGGTTCTTTTTTTTCATGACTTCCATTTTGGTAAAGTGAAAAAAAAAATTCTGGCTATGGAGTGAAAGGTTCAAATTCTGCTCTCATGTTTATGATCTGTGTGACCTTGACCTAAGTTTCTCACCTGTAAGATGAGAAGTTGGTAATAGCTGGTCCCAGAGGTTCCTTCCAGCTCTAGCTGAACCTTTAGGCTGAAAAGTTATACCACCAATTCTCTAAGGCTAGAATAAAGGACATGGGATCCAGACATTTGTTTTTAGGCCAAGAAGACCTGGAAATACACAGTCCCTTGTACCCCCTGATGTGGACCCAAGTCTGCTCTTAACTCTCCTGTAGTCCAAGGGGAGAGGGAGAATCTGCGGCCTCGAAGTCTCATGTGGCTGAAGTCTCATGTGGCTGAAGTCACATATGGCTGAAGTTACATGCTCAAGTGTGGCCCTTTGACTGAATCCAAATTTCACAGAGCAAACTAATAATTTGTTAATAAATTAATACATTTATTATTTAATAATAATAACAGGATTTGTTCTGTTAAACTTGGATTCAGTCAAAGGGCAGCATTTGTGGGGGGTACAGGTCACCTCAAGGCCATGGGTTCCCCACCCCTCCTCTAGTCTGTCCACTAAACAAGGGAAAAAGTTGGATCTTCCACCCAAGAGTGCAAGCAACAAGGCACAACTCCTTCAACAACAGTTCAAGCAAAACAATCAATAACCCAAGGAGGCAAAGAGGCACATCTATATCTGCCAGTTATCAATCAATCATATGCTTTTATTAAGTGCTTACTATGTTCCAGGCACAGTGCTGAGTGGGGAATATGAACTAGGAAGGAAAAACAGTCCCCGGTTTGTAGGAGCTTTCCTTCTAATGGGATGGAAATACAACAATCATCATATGTGATAAATGTAGAATATTTATCCTTTTATAATTGAGAAAAACTAAGGACAGGAAGGTTACATGAGGGGGAGGTTTAGAGGTATAAGATTAAAAGTCCCAGCCAAAGACTTGCTTCACCCTAAGTTCATCACAATGATCAGGGAACTCCTTGCGTCAATCCCCTACGTCTATTGCAGAGGTGTCACACTCAAAAGCTTCCCAGCCCTACTGAAACCAAATTAAAATGTAATTGGGAAACATGTAACCAAATAAAAATACAATAAAAGTTAATCTTAATTTGTGATTTTCTAAGTCAATATACAGCCCAGCTGCCTTTGTTTTTGTTTGTTTTTTTACAGTCTGTGAGCTAAGAATGGGGTTTTTTTTCTTTTCTGTATTTTTAGATAAAATGTTATTCTATTGTAAAAATGAAAAGAACATTATCTGCTCCCAGACCATACCAGGGCAGGTGGAGGACTGCTTCCAGCCTGTGCCAATACCTGATCTAGATTAGCCTCTTATCCTGTTATTATCCCCGTTATGCTTAGAAGGCGATAAGTAACCTGTATAATAGGAAAGGAAAACTCCCCACAACCTGTTCGACATTCTCTGGGGCATATGAGGATTCACCTTGCCAGGGCACACTGCACACTCAAGGACCTGGGCCCCTACCAATCAGTCCTCTGTTATATCCAAATTCATTACGATGCCTGGTCTGCCCCCTTGTTTATGGCAGACAAATGGCTAAAGTTATCCAAGGATACATCATGCTTGAGAACCCATTGTATCGGTGAGGGCTTCGACATTTCACTCTTACTGCCTAGCCTTTTTTTCATTGTTGCTGTTGATATATTCAGGCATAGAAACTGTCTTTCAGCACAAACAGTAAAGAGTTCTTTAATTTCTCTGTAAATTATTGCCTTAGAGAGCATCCTGGAGCACTGAGAGCCTAAGAGACTTGCCCAGAATAACAGTCAATATATGTTAGACATCCTTCTGGCTGAGGCCAAGCCTTTCTCCACAATGCCATGCTAGGTCTCTGCTTTCCTTGTGGGGTTATGAAATGAACTGATAGGTAGGAAAGTAGATACACAGATACATACGCATATACATAGATGACTGGATGAGTGAGTGGATGCATACATACATATATGCATACATACATGTGTAGGTAAATATTCACATCGATAAGCATGGATAGATAGATACATACATACATATGTGGATAGATACATAGATCAATACATAGATACATTGCTAACTAGAAACATATGCATGGATAGATACATAGATAGACAGATAGATGGATTGATGGATAGCTTTTATATATATATATAGATTTATACATATGCATATGAATATATGTATACATACACATGTGTATGTATATATGTATACAGAGAGATGTATGTATACATGCACACACTTATCAGCAGAATCTGCCAAAAGTTTTAGTGTATATTTAATCCATTAAAGCTTAAAACTGCACTAAGATTTTTAGGACATCAGCAAGAGAGACAGAGATAGAGAAAGATGTACATGTGTGCACATTTAGGTATACAAGATGCACAAACACATATATGAATATATTAATTTTGTGTATACATGCACAAACACATATGAACATGCACATGTATATACATATACACACATATACAAGATATCCCAAAAGTCTTAGTGAAGTTTTAAGCTTATTAGTTTAAATCTGCATCAATACTTTTAGGAGAGCCTGTACATGTGTATGCACATGTATATTCATATGTATATATGCTTATGTATATATACATATAATTAAGTGTGTATGTGTACATATAAGAAATGCAATGATAAGAAGCAGAACAATGTAATGGATAAAAAACTGACCTCAAAGCTTGTCAAGACCTGAGTTCAAGTCCTGCTTCTGACACATACCAATTATGTGATCCTGAATAAGTCAGCTAACCTCTCAGTACTCTAGGCAATGCTCCAAAACTTAGAGGCAGGTAGGTGGTTTAGAACACTGGACTTGTAATCAGGAAGTCTTGAGTGCAAAATTTGGACTCAAATAACTTACTAGCTGCGTGATCCTGGGCAAGTCACTTAACTTCTGCTTGCCTCAGTTTCCTCATCTGTAAAATGGAAATAATAATAGTAACTAGCTCTCAGGATTGTTGTGAGGATGAAATGGGATAGCATTCATAAAGAATTTTGCAAACTTCAGAGCACTACATAAATTTTTTGTTATTATCAAATTTCAGAGAAGGTGTAGGGAGTTCCTTGTACCAGTGAAATCATGTATAGAGTTCCTATCTTACATGTGTAAATAGACTAAAGAATCTTATATATGTATGTATAGGCATATTCATGAATATGCAACCTATTATTTCAAAATTGCTGAGATGATTCTCTCTGGAAAGTGACACACCTCCGAGACTGAATTGTCTCTCCTTAATCCTCCCACTGGCACTGTGAAATGAGTGCTTAAAAGGCCAGAAAAAGATGCAATGATGTTACCTCAGGCTGTGTAGGGAGCTGAAGTTCAAAAAATCATCACTGCTGCTTAACACCCCTACCATTTCCCATGTGACTGTTACTGAGAGAGGTGGTATTATAGTACAAGACTCCACCATTATTAGTACCCGTGGCGGCTCACTGCCTGCCTCTTGATGGTTCTGATGAGATTGCCCTGACTTCAGTCCTTTCCTTCATCTTTGAAGCCATTAGTTTGATAGAAATTCCTGACCAAAGTTGATTACACTGTTCCATTTACTTTGCACTGTATATTTCACCAAAAGGATATCTATGGAGTCTGATGCCTTAGCCAGAAAGCAGGGGGGGAATGGAACAAAAGTGAGGGAGGTGCAGGAGATATAAAATAGGATGGAAAGCAGAGGGAGGAGAATTACAAAAGCAACATTTCTAAAAAACTGGAATTGAAAATAGTTATCTGTTAGGTTTTTTAATATCAGAAGCCAAAGTATAAAAACTGAAAACAGATTTAGAATTAATCCTAAAACTACCATATCAGTTTGATCTCTGACTACTATCCAGTTTCAGTAAAAAAAAAAAATCCTTTTCAATAATAACTTCAAAGTTTGCAAAGTATTTTATATACATTACCTCATTTGAGTCTTACAAGTCTGGTAGGTACTACTAAATAATTTTGATTTTATAGAGAAGGAAACTGAGGCTCAGAGTTTGACAGTCACACGGCCAGAGAAAGAATGTGAAAATAGATCTTCCTGATTCCATGTCCAGTGCCTCTATCCACTACCCCACATTGCCTCTTCAATGAGAGATGGTGAGGAAAAGGGATGAGGTAAGAGATTTCATTGTAGAAAAAATACTGAACTCAGCAATCAGGGGTCTTGTGTTTTAGTTCTTGCTGTCAGCTAGCTATACCAGTAATTGGTACTGCAGGAAAAACACTGACTGGAGTCAGGCGACTTGCACTCAAATCCAACTTCTGACACTTCCTTTTTAGGTCATTCATTTAATCTCCCCAGGTCTCGGTTTTCTCATCTGTAAAATGAGGAAATTGACCTAGACAGCCTTTGAGGTCCCTTCTAGTTCCAAATCTACAATCCTAAGAACCATGTTATATTGTGCAATTCATCTACTCTCTCTGGGACTTTGTTTTCCCTTCTGTAAAATGGGAAGAAAGAATGAAGAGATGTGGATTAGATGGCTTCAAATGTTACTTTCAGCTTGAACCCTCTGGGCTTCAAACCAGTCCTAGCCTTGCAAAACACAGAGTCAGTGATTTCATGGAACCAGTGATAAAGATAAAGTCCTAATGTGGACCAGGCAAATAAGGATCCTGACACCAGACTGCAGCAGCCTCAGACCACTGGCTCTTTACTGAGCAGAGAGTAACATGAGTGAAAGATAGGATATGATAAATGAGTTACACTCAGAGCATCAGGGATTCTCAGAAGGGCCCTGGAAATGTCCCAAGGACATACAGTTTGTTGTGTTCGTCCTTTGTTCCCGAAGAAGACCATGCCATCAGAGAAATGATGGCATGACTTGCACTTGACTTTGTTTTGAGTGAGGGAGGGTTGTGCAGGTCACCAGCCTCACTTCTCCTCCAGAGCCATCTGACTCCAGTGACCAGATATTCATCAGGATGACTGGAGATGGCCCAGGATGCACTGGGAGACCTTGGGCCCTTTAGGCCATGGTCTTTGCAGGTACTCACTTAGGGTGAGGCAAGGATGTCCCAAGGACATCCAGTTACTTAACTTGAGTTGGAGAAGTCAAACATATGTGTGTATGTATACATATATGTATATATTTTACTTTGCAAACCTTAAAGAGCTATATGGATGCTAGCAGTTATTGTTATTATCTCTAAATAACCACTCAAGTCTTTCATTTCCTTAGAATGGTACAGTGAAGGGGTTCTTAACCACTTTTGTCATGAACCTCATTGGCAATATGGAAAAGTCTACAGATCTTTTCTCAAAATATTGTTTTTTTAGATGAATAATATAAATTGTTGGATTACAAAGGAAACAAATTAAATTGAAATAGTTACATATATATAATATATATGTATAAATGAGAAAATTCACAAGTCCATATGAAGAACAAATGGGAGGAAGAGGAGATAGAATACCTGAATTCAAGTTTTGGCTATAGGTCTTACTATCTATGTTACCATGTACTTAACTGTACTTCATCTATTTCCTCATCCGTAGAATATTTGCCCTGTTTACTTCATAGAGTTGTCATTAAAACATATACACACACAGACAAGAAAACACACACTTATAAACCTGGGTCACATTTATCTAGCATGATGAGTTTTGTCATGTAATTTCTTATAGCCATCCAGTGAGTCATGTGCAAATATGTTACAGCTGAGGAAAGTAAGACTCAGGGAGATGGAGAACGTGGTTTCAGATCACATAACTATTTAAGTGGCAGAGCTGCATTTGAGCTTAGCTCTCAATGTCCAGCACTGTTTCTACTATTATTGTTGAATAATTTTTTTGTTTTTTCTCAGTCATGCCTGACTCACAGTGACCTTATCTGGGGTTTTCTTGGCAGAAATACTTCAGTGATTTGCCATCTCCGTCTCCAGCTTATTATACAGATGAAGAAACTGAGGAAAACAGGATTAAGTGACCTGACCAGGGTCACACAGCTAGCAAATGTCTGGGGCTAGAGTTGAATTCAGGAAGATGAGTCTTCCTGACTCCAAGTCCAGTATTGTATCCACCTAGCTGTGCTCTAGCCACAACCTAGCTGCTCTGTTTCTTTGCTGATAAATTTAAATTATTTTTGCTACCAATAAAAGAATGGTTTGGACTCTGTCATCCTTAATATCCTTTCCAATTCTAAAATACTAGGCATTGATGAAAATTAGCCTTGAGAAAATTCACAGTGAGGCTTGCCTGTGAGTATGTCTAGGCAAGACAACTGAAGGAACATTGGGTACTTAGAAATTTATTTGGAAAGCCCTTGAGCTGATGAGAATACTTGCACCTCACTCATGATGAAGTAGAAAGTACACTCAATTTGAATTTAGGAAACCTGAATTTAAATCCTATCTCTATGGTACATCATTTACAGTCTTGAACAATACAGCTAGGTCCTGAATAGTGTAGACCAGGGGTGGGGAACCTGTAGCCTCATGTCCACATGTGGCCTTCTAGGTCCTTGGGTGTGGACTTTTGACTGAGTATAAGTTTACAGAACAAATCCTTTTATTAAGGAGATTTGTTCCATGAAGTTTAGATTCAATCAAAGGGTCACACTTGAAGACACAGAGGACTACATATGGCTTTGAGGCCTCAGGTTCTCCACTCTTGGTGGAGACAATCAGTCTTCTGAAGTGGACACATTATTTGAATTTACACTGCATGTTTCCACTGGGCCAGAACCAATCACCATATTTTACATAATCATAACTTTGAATAGCGCAAATTCCCATACATGCAATCAAATTCAGAGGATTGATTATTCACAGTAATCAGAACCTAGCTGTATACTTTGGGCATGAAAACTAGGCTTGGTTCTGAAACCAAAGCTTCCATGAAAACTGATTTTTTGAGTTCTTTAATGCTCTGAGCATCCAAATTAGTCTATTAGCAGCCACTAGAAAACATCTCATTACTAGAGACAAGACACACAGCATCAAGGACTTCAGCTGTCATGGTTGGGTACCACCTCATTATAGAATCCAAGTATGACTGAAGAAATAGTGTTTCCTATGATTTTCTCTTTAATTGAAAGAAGTTGAGACCTCCTGCAGATCAAAGCATGCAAAGGATCTGGCTGACCACCCCAGCCTGGACAAATGAGATGGAAGTAAAAAAAACAAGGTTGGCAAAAGACTTTTAAGCAATAGGAAAAATTCCATGGCACAGAATGGGAAGTAAAAGGAACAACTACTTCCTCAAGTCAGGTGTTCATTCCCTTAAATCAGTCTAGAATACAAGATACTTAAGGCATCAGCATTACTGAAGAATTCATCCTTGTCCCTGAAAGCAAATTGGCCTACAACTATATTGTTGCCAGAAAATTTGGAGCAGGGATCACTATCATTGCAAATGGATCACTGAAGTATCTAAGTAATTTTCTCCTGTGTAGACCTCTCTGAGCCTGAGTCCATCATCTGTAAATGAGGATGCTGAATTAGAGGACCTCTTGGGTCCCTTATAGCTCTAAACCTATTATTCTGATACTTCATCATATATAGTGACACTCATTTTTTAATTCCATTTTTAATTTATGGAATAAAGCAAACATTTTCATAACGTAGTATAATAAAAAAGATGGTTGCATATGAAAGTGAAAATCTATTATGTACAATTTAATATTCCATTTAAATATATAATAAAGTTATTTTTTCTTTTTTTTCTTTTCTTTCCCTTCTCCCCCCACACCCTAGAGATGGCTATCATTAGTGTAGACAGACAGACAGACAGATAGATAGATAGATAGATAGATAGATAGATAGATAGATAGATAGATAGATAGACAGATAGAAAGATTGATGGATGGACGGACGGACGGATGGATGGATGGATGGATGGATGGATGGATGGATGGATGGATAATCTAACATTATTCTATATATACTTCTGTTTATCAATTTTCCTCTTGATCCAAATAGCATTTTTCTACATATGTTCTTTATTTTTAATTTGTGTTTATAATAGTCAAAATGACTTAATTTCTCAAAGTCGTTCTTACTGTATATATTGCTGTTACTGTATTCAGTAGTCTCTTGGGTTCTGCTTACTTTGCCCTTCACCATTTCATGCCAGTCTTTCTATGCCCTTGTAGGATTATTGAGTTCATCATTTCTTATAGCACAGTAGTATCCCATCACAACCATACACCACAACTCATTCAGCCATTCCCTAATTGATAAAGATTTCTGCAATTTCCATTTTTTTGTCATCACAAAGAGAGCTGCTATAAACGTCTCATTCACATTCAAAGTTATGATTACTATTTGTGAACTATCACTCCTTTTTTCCTCTTTCAGGGGATGATTCTTATGGAGATGAATGGGAGTGGGGATGGGGGCGTATAGAATCTTTAATGTTGTTCAGTCTTTTCAGTCATTTTGTTGAGGTCTAGGGTGCTTACAACCCCAAAATTCAAGGGCAAATGACATAGATCCTGCCTCGAATGAATTTGACCCAAGCCTTCTTTCAGTCAGAGGCAAGGTTTATCAAAACACCAGTTGGGGTGGCTGAGATTTTAAGAATCCACCATTTGTAACACTTGTATTGACAAGCAGGCCAGACTCTTAAGGAATCTGTGCATTTTAGTGGGGGGCTAAATACAGTGGTCAAGGAGTGGATCTAGATAGAATCAAGGAATAGTGGTCTAGGGTGGGGCCAGGTGCAGACAATGCGGACCACAGTGAAATGATCATTAACTTGGATGAGTCTATGCCACAGGCAAACACCAGAAATTTGGCCTTGTGGGAAAGTTTAAGGAAAGTTCAGGGGAGGGAGATTTTCAGGGCCCATATCCTATCAGTTTCAGTTATGTTCAATTATTCCTGATCCTATTTGGGGTTTTCTTGGCAAAGATACTACAATGGTTTGCGATTTTTTTCTCCAACTCATTTTATAGATGAGGAAACCGAGACAGGCAAGGTTAAGTGACTTGATCAGGATCACATAGCTAGTAAGTGTCAGAGGCCATATTTGAACTCAGGAAGTTGAGCCATCGTGACTTCAGACCCAGTACTCTATCCATTGATAGAATTCACAGAATCATACATTTAGAGCTGGAAAAGACCTTAAAGCAGGAGTGTGCTCTCACAACCAGCCCTCCTAAAATGCAGGACAAATTTTAAAGTTTAAACCAGTGCTATTAACATTTTCTCTGTCACTTCCTTAAGTCTAGATAATCAGCAAAACAACGAATCAATCCCTGATCTGTAGTTTGCTGATTACAGAGATGTGAATGCTTACACTGAAAATTTAGCTATCATCTCTCCTGAAATATTTGAGAATTTGAACTCAGATCCTCTCAATCTCAGTCCAATTCTCTTTTATTATAGATTTTATCAAGAGTTGAGCATAGTAGCAGTAGTAGTGGTGGTGGTGGTTGTGGTAGTAGTAGTAGTAGTAGTAGTAGTCGTAGTAGAAGTAGTTGTAGTAGCAAAAAAAGCAAAGCAATAGTATTTATATAATGCTTTGAAATTTTCAAAGCATTTTCATGTTATATGTTAACAGTTTTTTTACATGTTCTCATATTTGATCCTTACTACTGAGGGCATTACAACAGCAAGTGGTTCATTGTGGCAATTAGATAAACCACACTGGCTTCATCTTGTGAGTCAATTCTAGAACTTGTCATTTCCTTTTCTTTTCAATGATGGGTCTAGTTCAGTTTCTGTCTTGTGAGAAAACTTTATTCAATTGTGGGAACTGAGAGAAAATTGTATTGCACTCTTTAAACCTAGCTCAGCATGGCCAAAAAGCCGGACCACCTCTAACTCTTGTTTAGAGACCCTTATTAAAGACCTAGGTTATAGGGACCACAAACCCATTCAGACACAAAGATTGATTCAAGGAATTTGCTCACAATTATGCATCTCAAGCCACTCATATGTCTGAAAATCTGCCCCATTATTGTTTCCATGTTCCTTTGATTGAATATAAACACTTGCAAGGAAGTAGTATATCTCTTTTTCTGATTTCGAAGAATTGTATCTATTCACTCTCCCCCTCCCAATTTGGAAAGCCCCTAATCTTTCCTCCAATTAGAAATTAGATGAAATAATTTTGTATCCTGGTTAATTGCTTTCTTTTAATTACTTGGTCTTACTTGATTAATTGTTTTTAATGAATAAAAATCTGTCTCATGTATTCAGAATCCAGTGCCTGAGCTAAGGAAAACCTGAAACTGATTTGTTAAGCAATTCGCATGCATCGCTTAATAAATTGATATGCTTAGAAGGTCAAATCTTTGTTACCTGAGTCATTTCACTCCCCCACAACACAATCCTGTGAAGTAGGTGCTGAAGGAAAAGATGGAAAGAAGGAAGGAAGGAAGGAAGGAAGGAAGGAAGGAAGGAAGGAAGGAAGGAAGGAAGGAAGGAAGGAAGGAAGGAAAGAAGACATAGAAACAAAAGAGAAGAAAGGGAATAGGAAGAGAAAAGGCAAAGAATGAAAGGGATGGGAGTGAGATAGTGCCCATCTCCAGAAATTGCCTCAGTGTTTTCTATACAATGGGTCCTTTATCAGCATTCCATTAAGGAATCAGTAATTGTATGCTACCCAGAAATCAGAATAAAAGGATCCCCATCCCTTTCTCAACCTTGCCCATCTCTACCCAACTCTGTGATTGGAATAGAATCAAAGGGCCAGAGCACCATGAGTTTTCCAGTCTCTCAGGGCAGTAACCTCAGTAGTGTCCTCAATTTATCATTCTTCCTCATCACATATATGCAATAATCAATTGCCAAATCTTGCCATTTCTACCCCCTCCTCCACAAAAAAAATTAATCTTATAGACAATCCCTTCTCTCTCCTCATTCAGCTGCTACCTAAGTTCAGGCCTTCATTATCCCTCCCCTAGATTGTTTCAACAGCTTTCTGAAGGGCATATCTCTGCCTCCAGTTTTTTCCCACTTTGGTCTGTCCATACTGTTTGTTGCCAAAGTTTAAGTGCAGCTCTATATTACTTCCCTATGCAATAAACACTAGTGGCTCCCTTGGGGTTACCAAGCTAAAGAGTGGGCAAATTCCTCCTCTTAAGGTGGGAGAAGCATTGGAGTTACAGAAAATTAGGCATAGCAGAAACCAGGAGCATTAGCAAAGACTGAACAGAGCTGTCCAGCAGATAGAAACCAGTAGAAAAAATAATCAAACAGGCAGAAGAGGATCCCAACTCAGTAGTGGAAAGCAGCTAGCTCTGAAATCACCATAGCAATTAGCAACTCTGCAGCATTAGGAGTATGATGGCCTGGACATGTGTGTGCCCTGCCCCCATTGCCCTAACCTAATATGAACATTTCCAAATCATTTGTGTAATATATGTATGTCCCCTTTTCCCCCATTGGTGGTATGTCAATCTTTGAGATGGTGTATTTCACTCATGTGGATCTGCAATCTCATTATGTGTATTCTTTCCAACAATAAAAATCACAACTCATCCATACCCGCCCATCCTGTGTGACTCTTTGACCATATCTTCCCATAAATTCCAAAGAGGGATGCAATCAACATGCTGGAGGCCTTTCTTGCTTTCTCTTGACAGCACAATGCAGATTGGACTAACCACCCCCAGTTATCACTGTACTCTTACCATGTTGTAACATCATCTTTTTCTCTCATCCATTTCTTCGATAATCTCCCTCACTCATCTCCATAATTCTTTATATATGTAGCACACATAAAAAAAGAATGTCATCCTAATTTCTACTCAAATTTCAGAGCAAAATTTTATCTTCCTCTTAATATTCAAGGGGTACCTCCTAAGAAGCAATGGTGATTCTCTCCAAAGCTATTGACTCAAGCCCTCATTCTGATGTGTTCTCCCCAATGTTAACCACCAATTATCATTAGTATCTACTTTATATTATCAATACCTTCCAGTGAATAGCATCCTAATATCATTTAATCAATTAATTTCAACTGGTTTTTATAAAAGGATATTTATTAGAAAATAAAGTAGGAACAGATTTTCCAATTTTTCTTCCCAACACTTTGGGAGCATACTCTCTCATATTGCCTTGGTGTCTGGGTAGAATCAGCTCAAAATTAAAGCAGCTCCTATAAAATATTTGCCTTATTAAGTTCACTTTCAAATATGTCAAACCACTAGAGGAACTGGCATCTCAGCTACCTCTAGGCTGTGTCAAACAAGTCACTCTTTAAGGCCTATGCTACCACCTCACCTGGGCTCTGCCTCCAGCAAATCCTGTCATTGTCTCCACCTTCTGGGTGTCTGGTGCTCATTAGCCTGACCTTTTGAAACACACAAGGTTGAAGCCATCTCTAATGTTCCTCACCTACAGCAAGAAAGAATAGATGACAGAAGCAATAGCAGGGCCATGTACTCACAGTCCAAATGGCAATAGCCCAGGTAGGATTATAAAATTCCAAGGCCTGCCTCCCTCTTTCTCTGTCTCTATCTCTGTCTCTGTCTCTCTCTCTGTCTCTCTGTCTCTCTCTGTCCTCTCTCTGTCTCTCTCTGTCTCTCTCTGTCCTCTCTCCCTCTCTGTCTCTCTCTCTCTCTCTGTCTCTCTCTCTCTCTCTCTCTCTCTCTCTCTCTCTCTCTCTCTCTCTCTGTCTCTCTCTCTCTCTTGCTCTCACTCTCGCTCTCTCCCTACATCCAGTGGTAGACTTACAATTATTTTTGCCACCTCATTCCAACACAACCAGACAGAAAAGAGAAAATGCTTCAGCCATTTGCTACTTTTTAAATTCAGTCTCTGGCTCAGCAGCCAGTTAAAAGGCTCTTTCTCCTTCATGTGGTAAGAAGACTGGATATAGTAATAATACATGCACATGCTCTGAATCGGGGAGTGGGGCATTTCCCCGACATATCATCATACCTTTCTGGAAGCAGCTTCCATTTGGCTGGCGGTAGGAAGGGTATGCTGTGCATGCTCTCAAGATTGGGTTGCATTTGCCAGGCCCCCATTGTATGTGTTGCAAATAGCTCGTGCTTGCCAAAAACCTCAGCATTCTTTCTGGGAGATCCTCCTTTCCAAGTCTTCGAAGACTCTAGTGCTACTCTGTAAATTTAAGTAACACAATAGCATTGGAATAATATTGTTATTTTAAAAAACTGGACTTCAGTCAGAGAAGTTTAGGGTTGTTAAAAAGAGTTTTCAATTTTCTAAAAGCAAGCAGGTTGCTCTCATCCTCCTGTTCAATTCTGGGTTCAACTCATCTCAAAGCAATTTTATGCTATGCAAATAAAAGTCTTTTTTGACTAATATGCCCTCTAATTAGATTATAAAAGGAACTCATTGGTGTAAAGTCAAGAGCTATGGTTTGTTGGTGTTTGTTTTTTTTTAGCAAATTCTTATCCACATCCACAATGTGATGCAAAAAGTCATAGAGAGACATGTCATGTTGTGGAAAAAGCAGGGGCCTGGCATAAGGATCTGTATTCAAGATCCAGTTCTCACAAACTAATTATGAGACCTTGAACAGGTTACTTAACTTATCTGAGCTTCAATTTTCTCATTTGTGAAATAGGATTATATTTTTATCACTGACCTTACTTGGTAAATATTAAAGCATTGACTAAATGCAACCTAGTATTACTATGTTAATTTATAATATTCAGATAGAAACCAAAGGATATGCATTTGTATGCTAGAAAAATCATTAATATACTACACCAGAGGCTAATTCCTCAACCAGTTGTAAAGACCTCATGCCTTTCACTTTTGGAATAAGGAAAATCCATGGTTCCTGTCTGTCTTTCAAGATGTGACTTTTAGAAAGTCAGGAATTGGGAAAATTTGGTGAATGTCAAGAGTTTCTACCATCAACATTTGAACTAGAACTATATGGTTTTCTTTTTTATCTTAAAACTTTTTGAGTTGAAAAGGACAAAGGTGGTGGCAGTATCAGAGGAGAAAAGTAACATGTTCAGGAGGTGTCATGGAGGTAGGAACAGTAGGATTTGACAATATATTGGATATAAGGGAATGAAAGAGAGTGCATCTGAGCTACTCTCTTCATCCCATTATATCCTACTTTCTCTAACAGACTGTCATTTCTATTAACCCTACTCTCTCACTAATCTGTTTCAGTCCTCAAAAGATCCTCACTTGATGCATCCATCCCCAGTATCATTCTACATTTCTCTTCTTTTTGTGGCTAAACTGCTTTAGAAGATCATCTAAAATAAGTACCTCCACTTTCTTTCTTCTCATTCTTGTCTTACCTCTGGCCTCTGAACTCATCATTCAGCTGAAACTACTCTCTCTAAAAGTAACTAATACAAATCTAATGATCTTTTCTCAATCCTCATCCTTCTTCACTTCTCTGCAGAATTTGACCCTATCATCCCCTTCTCCTTAATGCTTCCTTCTCTTTTGCTTTTCATGACACTGTTCTCTCTTCTTTCCTGGATCTCTCTCTTCATACCTATCTGATGACTCCTTTTGAGTCTCCCTGCTCTAGATCTTCATCCTGGTCATGCCCAATAACCATGGGCATCCCTTCTCCTCTCCCCTCCCCAATGCACTGTCCTGAGCTTTCTTCTCCTTCTCTACTATTTCACCAAATGATGGCATTCAGCTCCCATGTATTCAACTATCATATATCTGAAGATGATTTTCAGATCTATTTGCCTAGCCCTAACCTCTTTCCTGACCTCTAGTCTCACTTTTCCAACTGCCTATTGGATATCTCAAAACAGATGCTCCATGAACATCTTAAACTCAGTATGTCCAAAACTAAACACATTATCTTTCCCCAAAAACTCTTCCCTCTTTCCAATTTTTCTATTACTGTGGAGGGTACCATCATCCTCTCAGTCATCTAGGCTCCCACTCTAGATTCTCTCTCATTCCCTTATATCAATACATTCTCAAGTCCTACTGTTTCTACCTTCATAACATCTCTTGAACATGTTACTCTTTCTCCTCTGGCACCATCCTAGTACAGGCCCTCATCACCTCACACTTGAGCTATTGTAATAGTCTGCTGTTGGTCTCCCTACTTCAAGACTCTCCCTATTCCCATTCATCCTCCATTCAGCTATATCAAAATGATCTTCCATAAGCCCTGGTCTGAACATATCAATACCCATTCAATCAATTCCACTGACTGCCTATTATCTCCAGAATCAAATCTAAAATCCTATTTGGCTTTTAAAGTCCCTCATAAGCTGATACCTTCCTTCCTTTCCAGTATTATACTCTACTTCCCTCCCTCCACATGCGCTGTGACCCAGTGACACTGGCCTCCTTGCTGTTCCACATACATGACACTCCACAACTCAATTCCAAATATTTTCATGAGTTGTCTTCCATGTCTGGAATTCTTTTCTTCCTTGTCTCTGCTCAAATCTCAGCTAAAATTCTACCCTCTTCAAGAAGGTTTTTCCAATCCCTCTTAATTCTAGTGCCTTCTCTCTAAGACTACCCCCAGTTTATGCAGTGATATTTTGTTCATTCATAGTTGGTTGCATGCTGTCTCTCCCACTAGACTGTGAGTTTCTTGAGGACAGGACTATATTTTACCTTTTTTCTATCCCTAGGGCTTAATATAGTAAGCACTTAAGAAATGCTTATTGACAGATTCATTTGATTGAGAAGGAAACTGAGGACCAGATAGTGGAAGCAACGCTCTTAAGGTCACACAGCGAATTAATTGATGATATGAGGCTTTACTCCAGGTCTAATCTAGTGTTATTATTGTGGCTGGGTTTGTTTGTTTTTTTGTTGCTGTTTTTTCTGTGATATCACAAAAACTTTGTCAGATGTGACCTACTTATCCTTGACACTCATAAATGCTAATGGCCATTGAAGGAAAAATCAGTCTCCCTATGGGAGAAAAGAAATGGTCAAGAAAGAGAACAGGAAAGAAAATACAAATCAAATTGGATTCCAGACGAAATCCTCCAGGAGTTCTTTCAATATTATCTTATAAATTGGAGCCAGCCCCTCCTATTATGTCCAACAAAGGATGGCTCTGAATAACAGTTATAAGCCTGAACTAGTCTTTCCCAACCCTCTTTATTAATAACTAATAAAACTGAGAATTACTATGGCAGATATCTTGGTGCTTTAAGTTCAACCTGAGGTCTGCCCCCAAAGGAAAGAAGGATTTGCTCTCTTACAGGGATGATGAAATGGATACTGGAGAAATCAGAAAAAGAATTATTTTCCATGCTTAACCATTTTCATTTTAATTTCAGGGGCAGTAAAGTGGCAGACTACTCCATAAACTACTTAGAGAAGACTGGGGAAGAATAATATCATCTATTCTAATCACAATTCTGAAAATACAATTTTTCCAAAGAGGCTGCTTTTTATTTCTCAAAACTTTTCTGAGTGCCAAGAGCTAGAGATTGTTTACTCCCCATTTTTTTCCCTAATTATGTACATATTTCCTATTCCTCAAAATCTAGCCCACCTCTCACCTCTAAATAATGCTTATCTGATTGATCTTTCTCATCCCACCCACACACTGAATCTCATCACTCTTCTACTCAGAACCTCACTAGCTAGAAATTTCTTGTTTCTTTAGCACCATGCTTATATAGATTTGTAGATGTCAGTTGGAAAGCACTTTAGAGATCATATGGATAGAGCACAGCTTCTTCATTTTACTGTTGAGGAAATGGAGGTCCAGAAAAGGAAGTGATTTGCAAAAAGTGGCATGGCTAATTAGTAGCAGAACTAGAATTAGCTTGAGTATTCTGACAATGTATATTCCAGAAAAAATACAAATTTTTGTCAGTTAAATTCTATTTTCCCTCTTGATTTACATTATGCAAATGGAGATATATTCCTTTTTACCCAACCTCCCTAATAGGTAGGTATAAATATAAGGCAAAGAATATAACATGGCTACAGTGTACTGTATGTCATGTAGTCTACTATTATAGTATGACTCTGGGAAATTATAGTTCCACTTGACCTTTCAAATTCCCAGTGTCATTTGGTGTCTCCTCTGCAACATCATTTTGTTGGAGCAGATCAGTGGTGCAGCAGATAGAGTACCAGGCCTAGTGTCAGGAAGACTCATCTTTCTGAGTTCAAATCTAGCCTCAGACACTTATTAGCTATATGACTCTGGGCAAGTCATTTAACCGTATTTGCTTCAGTATCCTCCTCTATAAAGTGACCGGGAAAAGGAAATGGCAAATAACTTCAGTATCTTTGCCCAAAAAACTTCAAATGAGATCACACAAAGAGTCAAACACAACTGAATAACAGCAACAACTGTACCATTGGTCATCTTTAAGTCTCTTTTCATAACATCATAATCTCTTCTATGCCCAAGAATCCACCAACTCTATGCTCACAGCTCCAAGAACTTTGGCATTTATACATTCATTTGTCTTAAGATGTACTGGGTTTAGGGTGATGAATCTACCCAAGAGTCACCTCCCAGGGATCAACAACAAAACAGAACTGAAGAGGTCACAACATAGTCCAGGGAGGTTCATTATCCAGTTTAAAGCAAGAATTGGTACTGATTTTTTAAGAATTGTCTCAGCTTACCCAGGATCCTGACAATTTTCCTAAATTCAGGCTACTTGCTAGGATTTATTAATAAACTCAAGAAGTTGTTTTTCCAACAGCAGGTTATAGTCTGGGCAATGTGTTTCTTCATCTATGGGGGTAGATTGATTCCTGAATAGATTATGAGGGTAGAGACACAGGATTTCTTTGAGATAGGGAATTCCAGATGAGGATCCTCCCTCCTTCAATGCAAGTTGGTGCCCTTTCTGAAATTTATAATCTCAAAGAGGTACCTGAATCTCAGAGAAGTTAAACCTCTAGCCCAGGGTCACATAGCCAGTATGTGTCAAAGGCAGGACTTTGAACACAGGTCTTCTTAACTCTCCAGGCCAGCTCTCTAATTAATATTGTTAAACCACAATGCCTAAATTGTAGCAGTTCATCATCACAAAATGTTTTACATCTCCTTTCCTTTGATTTTTAGATACATACACACATACACACATACCAAACCCAAGACCTTAGCAGCACAAGTGGTAGCATCTCAATTTTCAAGAAGACACAACTCAGGCTCAGAGAGGCCTTGGTGTGCTCTTTAGCCCTCCGTTCCTTCATCTGTAATATGAAAGGGTGAGAATAAGCTATCATTTAGCATCATAGAGGGCTCTGTGCTCAGCAGGTGATGAATAAATATTTGATGAATTGAATTGGAAAAAGTGGGGTCCTAGGAGACAGTTTCAGTTGTTATTTCTAACCCTTTGTAACCTCATTTGGGGTTTTCTTTGCAAAGATACTAGAGTGGTTTGTCATTTCCTTCTCCAACTCATTTTACAGATGAGGAAAATCAGACAAATAGGCCTGAGTGATGTATCCAGAGTCACCCGGCTAGTTAGTGTCTGAGGCCAGATTTGAATTCTAAGTCTGGCCCTCCACCCACTGTACCACCAAACTGCTTTCCTATAGGGTATATCTTCATTATTAAGATGCAGAAACTGACTTCCAGAAGGGTTGAAGGTCAACCATCCAATGCACAGTGTGATTATTAATAGGTAGACTGCTTCTTGATGATGTGTTGTTTTGCAAGTGTCCCTGAGTCATTTCCCTAAGTGCAGGCTCTGTCACTAACTAGATTGTAAAGTATCTTGAGGGCAAAGACCAGATCTCATGCTTTTTCAGTATGATCCATAAAGCTTAGGTGGGTGTTCAGTATACCGCCTCTGTTCGATACATGTTATTGATTGATGGGGGTGAGCAGGAGACAAAAACCTTGCATTTATTTCCAGTTTATTCACAGGAGCTGCTCTGTCAGAGACTGAGTGACTTAGTCTGCTGGGAGCTTTCCTGTCATCCAAAGATGCTGTAGAATTCTATTTTGGCAGAACAAGGGTGGATCTGACCCAATAAATTCTGCTACATACTTAATGGCCCATACATATGTAGGGTAAGGACCTTAAGCAAATCCTACAGAAATGCATGATCCTGTTCAATATTTTTTTCCAAATGGAATTAGATTTATTATGAATATGAAAATATATCAAGAATCACAAAAGGGCAGCCTGGGGGAAATGGGAGTGGAGTTTCACTTCTTTGATTAGAGAGTATGGTATTAGATGTGGGCTGATTTGTATGAACTTTTAATTTTGATTTTTGGTTTTGTTTTGAAGTAGTATCTCTGTGTGTGTGTGTGTGTGTGTGTGTGTGTGTGTGTGTGTGTGTGTGTGTCTCTGTCTCTGTCTCTACCTTTCCCTCTCCCTTTCTCTGTCTCTGTCTCTGTGTCTTTAACTCCTCCCTTTCTCTCTCTCTCTACATCTCACTCTGTCTCTCTTTCTGTATGTGTATCTCCTCCCACTACCCTGACTTCCTTCAAGTACCATGTTGCTTTCTACAGGAACCTTTTTCCCAGTCCCTTAATGCTCGTACTTTCCTTCTATTGATTAGCTCAGATTGTATATAAATTTTGTTTTTGCACATTGTCTCCCGCATTATCCCGTTAGCTCCCTGAGAGCAGAGACTATCTTTTGTCTTTTTCTAACCCCAACTGGTGAGAATAGTCCTTGACCCACAGTAGAAACTTAACAAATACGTTGCTAACTAGTTGACTAGGTGCTTAACTGTGCTTGAGTTTGCTGTGGATAGAGTGCTGGGGTCAGGAAGACCTGAATTCAAATCCACTTACTAGCTGTGTGACCCCCTCCAAGTACCATAACTCTTCCCAGTCTGCATTTCCTCATGGGTAAAGTGGGGAAAACAATAGCTCCTACTTCTTATAGCTGTAGTGATAAGAAAATGAGATATTTGTAAAGCTCTTTAAAGTGCTATCTACATACTGTTATCATTACCAACACCACTATTATCATCATTATGAGAACTTCTACTACTTTTATTATGCAGGGCTCAGGGAAGGCATTCTGATTCTGCCTCCACTTGGGAAAAGCCTGATGCCAAAACTCTGTGAGGCCTTGAGGCCTCAGCCATCTGCAATAGGTAATAGCAGGCCTGCTGATGAACTGTTTGCTTCCTGGTGTTGAAGGCAACAGGGTGATTTATAGGGCCCCTTCAATTCCTCCCCTCCCATGAGCCACTGGGGCTCCTTTCCTGTACTGGAGTAAACTGGCTGCAGGTGCTGACTGGAAAGTTTCCGCTCCTAACACACTGGATCCTGTCTGTCCCTCACAATCAGTAGTCACCCACACAATTAATAATCCCTAAACCTGTCCTTACCCTTAATATTTTAATGTTTTATTGATTCTTCTGTTTTTACATTGACTACATTTCCCCTTCTTGCCTCATAGCAAGCCACCCCTTATAATAAAGAACTGTTTTAAAGAAAAAGAAAAAAATAAGTCAGCCCTACTCATAAATATTTTAGAGGAAAAAATAACCTGACATACCAGGGAAATTACCCATGGATCCTGCACCTATACAACAGAGTTGGGAGTGGTATGTTCTCATATCTCTTCTTTAGGGCCAAACTTGTTTGTAATTTTGCAACACTCCTTTCCAATTGTTTTGTTTTACCTTTAATATGTGACTATCCAACGTGGTAACCCTTTGATTTACAGGTCCCGTGCGGTTGACGCTATCTCTTCGGATTGATTATGCTATTTTTTTCAAGTTAGGTTTCTTCTGTTTCTCTAAGTGTTCTCTGTACTATATGGTCTTTTTTTGGTTTGTTTGTTTTTTTGGCAAGGAGAATAAAAGCCCAAAAGTTTGAAGACAAGCACATAGAATTTGGATTTAAATAAAAGCCAAGTAGAATAATAGTTTTTGCACTCCAGGCAAAATCCCTGGGAGACTACAGGTGGCAGCAGGAATTCCCTCAGTGCTTTTGCCTTGGGTTTTCAGTGGTTTGCCTGATTTAAGAACAGAGGTCATTGGTTTTTTACCATTTAGGGACATATATGTTATTGAAATCTTTTTCTGGGCTCCCAAGTCCCCACAAAATCTATCTATCTTTGGTCAGAATTATTTATGTTGACAGCTACATGCAAAGGTGATGCAAAAGATTTTTTTCTGTACTTGTGGGAGAGGGGCTGGCTCTACCTACCCCCTTTCCCTTCTAAGAAAAGAGAGACACAGAGGGAGTGGGTTCAATTGAATGTCAGGCGCTTTATGAGGATAAGGGGACAGGAAACAGCACTTCCCTCTTCTCTGACTTCTACCTGGGGCTTAGCTCTGGTGGCCCTGGGCTGGTTATGGCTCTACTCATTAGGGTTTAAACCAGCTGGGGTTCCAAAGCAAGAGCAAGCATAAAGATGCCACTCTGAGTCAATGCACCTTTCCCCTCTCCAAAATGACTGTTGATTTTTTCCTTTGGATATGACTGGACTGTATCACATGATGGATATACTGTTTGGTTGTTTCAGTCATGTCTGACTCTTTGGTACCCCATTTGGGGTTTTGTTGGTAAAAATACTGGAGTGGTTTATCATTTCCTTCTCCAACTCATTTCACAGATGAGGAAACTGAGGCAAACAAGGTAAAGTGACTTGCCCAGGGTCACATAGCTACTAAGTGTTTGAGGCCAGATTGGAAGATGAGTTTTCCTGATTTCAGGCCCAGTACTCTATCCCCTACATCACCTAACTGCCCTCATGTTTGTGTATATGTTTGTGCATATGTGTATAAATTTCTATATTTACATTATGATATATTATTATGTATCTACATTAAATATTATATATATGTTATATATTATCGTATATCAAATAGTATCAGCACACATATACTAATGTATTTCCCAGATTGGAAATGAAGTAGGTCAAAACTTCTGTCCAAAGTATAGTGGGCTAGGAAGGAAGGATGGAGGAAGGAAAGGGGAAGGAAAGAAGAAAGATAGGAAGGAAGGAAGGAAGGAAGGAAGGAAGGAAGGAAGGAAGGAAGGAAGGAAGGAAGGAAGGAAGGAGGGAAGGAAGGAGGGAAGGAAGGAAGGAAAGAAGGAAGGAAGGAAGGAAGGAAGGAAGGAGGGAAGGAAGGAGGGAAGGAGGGAAGGAAGGAAGGAAGGAAAGAAGGAAGGAAGGAAGGAAGGAAGGAGGGAAGGAGGGAACGAAGGAAGGAAGGAAGGAGGGAAGGAGGGAAGGAAGGAAGGAGGGAAGGAAGGAAGGAAGGAAGGAGGGAAGGAGGGAACGAAGGAAGGAAGGAAGGAGGGAAGGAGGGAAGGAAGGAAGGAAGGAGGGAAGGAAGGAAGGAAGGAGGGAAGGAAGGAAGGAAGGAGGGAAGGAAGGAGGGAAGGAGGGAAGGAAGGAGGGAAGGAAGGAGGGAAGGAGGGAAGGAAGGAGGGAAGGAGGGAAGGAAGGAGGGAAGGAAGGAAGGAGGGAGGGAGGGAAGGAGGGAAGGAGGGAGGGAAGGAAGGAAGGAAGGAAGGAAGGAAGGAAGGAAGGAAGGAAGGAGGGAGGGAAGGAGGGAAGGAGGGAAGGAAGGAAAGACATATTTAAGATTAGACATATGGGCTCACCAACAAAAAACACAGTGAAGTAAGAAGCAGAGAACTTGCGGCATCTTGACTGATTCTTGACAAAGAGTAACAGCTCCAGCCATTGTTTTGCCATGTTCTATGTGACTTCTGTATAGTTGAGCTAACAGTATTTTCTACTGCTTCATTCCCAGTGAGGACAAGGGAAGTGGCAGTTGCAGTAGCCACTCTCCTGATCTCTTTCCCTCTCCCTCAGTCCAATCTTGTAGGAACTCAACTTCTGCCAGCCTCTTTAGCACGACTTCCTCGGTTCTGAATTCTCAGGTGATTTGAATTTTTCCTTCTCTTTTTAAACAAAAAAGAAAAGAAGATTACCTTTTTCTAATACAGTCACACCCCATTTAATCCTAGGATCACAATATATTGAGGATCTCTGTCTTATTCTGAAAACATCCTTCTCAATTACCCTCCTCCCCAACTCCCTGGGGAAAGGGATGCTATATTCTAATAAAATTTTCCTCTTATAGGAAAATGTCATTTCTTCCTTTTTTAGGATCATTATCACTACTTCCATGACCCCACTCTCTCTACCACATAAACAAGAAAATGAAAGCTCTTTTGGTAGCAAATAAGCATAATTATCATATCCACACATTTTTTTAAAGAGATGAACTTGTATAGATCCAGTGAAGAGATTTTCCCAGGTTTCTGAGTGGTAACTCACTGTGGTTGGTTGTTATCCTTTGTTCTCCAAAATGACATCCCTATGTTGGGGTCAAGGTACAGTGTGTCCTGCTGTGGCTGATCAGATCAATACAAGCTCAAAAGGCTCTGCCACAGGTCAGGCACCAATAGTCCATATGAACATTTGTCATAGAAATGTCTAAATTTGCACATCTCATGTTTATTTGGGGCTTTTTTGAGTTATTGCGATTCTATTTTGTTCATAGAGCACAGAAGCTTCTTTGAAGTGGACACTCCATGCTGGACAGCACTGTGCCAGTGTCTCCCATGTCTCACAGTAGATTCCAGAGTTCTTCAAAGAAACCTTGGGAGTGTCCTTGTATCACTTCTTCTGACCTCCATATGAGAGCTTACCTTGTGGTAGAATGTCCAGGTGTCACAGGCACACAACAATGAGTTCAGCACAATATCTCTGTAGACCTTCAGCTTGGTAGGCAGTCTAATACCTCTTCCCTCCAACACTTTCAGACTGCCAAACACTGAGCTAGATCTGGCAATGTATGCATCAGCCTCATCATCTACGTGTACATCCCTGGAAAGTATATTGCCAAGATGAGTGAATGAATCTGCAGTATTCAATATTTCTCTACTTGCTATAATTGATGGCTCCATGTATATATGGTATAGTGCTGGCTGGTGGAGAGTTGTATTTTGTGGGTGATAATTGTTAGGCCAAAATTAGCACAAGCAGCAGAGAATCAATCCATAGTCTATTGTATCTCGGCCTCAGAAGCTGCAATAAGTGTACAATCATCTGCAAACGAAAAACCATGCACCAACTCTCTCTCCATTTTAGTTTTAGCTTGCAGCCTTTCCAAGTTAAATAATTTACCAACAGCACTGAAACTGACCTTAATGCTGTGCTCATCCTTGATGAAGGCATCTGACAACACTGCTGAAAGCATCACGCTAAAAAGCATGGGAGCAAGCACAGAACCCTGCTTTACTTCACTGGTAACTGGAAAAGGACGTGAGCATCATCCATCATCCAGAAGCCATGCAAGCATGCCATCATGAGACTAAGTGGTAACTCAATCTGGATAATGAATGGCCACCCCCCCAAAAAAACCTCACACACAGAAATCAAATATTACTGCCCCTAAGAAACAATAAATGTAGAGATTAGAGAGAAGTGTGGAAGGATAATGAACTGATATTTAACATCTGCTTCAAAAGTCTCTCAAAATAGATGCTATGCAGTTACTGTTACTGAAGCCTTAAGAATTCAATGAAATATTTAGGATTTGATGGCTGGGATTGTCAGATTTTTTTTTAAACTAAGACTTTGGATGGCGTTGGATACACTAGAAAAGGCAGAGAGAAATAAGATGGGGAAAATGTAGTGGGCAGCATACAGAGAGTCAGGGTTTAGCAGCCCAAATTAGAGCAGAATCCCAGTGTGTCTGACACAATAGCTGATCATTTGAATAGCCATGAACTAAAATTGCATTTTATGGCTCAGTCAACCCTAATTTTTTTTTTCAGAGATGTGGTTGTACAGCTGTGAATACTGCTGCTAAAAGAACCAAATACAATGGTCTATGGCTTCCTGTGATATTAATGGATTTCTCTAACAGCTACTGTAAAGACCCAGAATGACCTCGTAACACCTGCCATCCCAAGTGTCACATTTAAGGGATGAAGGGGCAGTGGAGAAAACTCTAGGAGCTCAGAGATAACTAGGCTAGATACCCCTTGGGCTGTAGAAGGCAGAAAGTCTCACCTAATTGCTCAAAGAACCAATTAGCAGCTGCCAAGTTCAACATGTCTGTAGCTATCAGTGGGAAATAAATAATCTGAATTTCCCTTGCCTTTTTAACCCATATTTCTCTTTCTCTGTAAGTATGTCTTTGTCTTTCTTCGTGTTTCTTAGGCCTTTGAGTCTTCCAAGTTACTGGGTCTCTAGTTCCATTAAAATAATTACAATTATTTCAAAAAGATGGGGTCATGTTCCAAGATCTCTGCATTAAATCTACTCCCACCGCCCGAGACCAGTCACCTCAAAACCACCCTATTCTTTAATTTCTTTTCAATTCTGAGAAAATATATAGATACATATTTCACTATTTTGAAACATATTCATTAAGGGATACTAGGTGGTTAGTACCAAGGCTAGAGTAAAATAATGGAGTCAGCAGAAGTGAGTTGCATTGTCCCACCATTGTGAGGACATGAACTCAGAAAAGAATATAATAGCCAACAATGCTAGGTGGTAGCCACTGCAAACCATTAGTTATGGATTTAGGGAGGAATCAAGCATGTTGAAAAGCAGTGAGTGGATACAGACAGAGCCTTGGAGTCAGGAAATCCTGAGTTTGAGTTCTAACTCTGAAACACACTGACTTTGTAACCCTGGGCAAGTGATTTAGCTTTGCTCTTGGTAATTCTCCAAGCCTATATAAGTTGTAGAGAAGATGCCATGATGCATGTTCTTTTATTAGAAGTTCCCTATACCAATAACAGAACACTTAGGAGGTACAATGGATACCCAGACCTGGAATCAGGAAAACTCATCTTCCTGATTTCAAATCTGGTTTCAGATACTTACCAGCTGTGTGACCCTGGGCAAGTCACTTACCCTGTTTGCCCCAGTTTCTTCATCTGTAAAATGAGCTGAAGGAGGAAATGGCAAACCACTCCTGTATCTTTGCCAAGAAAACCACAAATGAGGACACACAGTCAGTCATGACTGAAACGACTGAACATCAAGCAACCCCAATAACATCACAGGTCATCTTCCCTGCTCAGAAAACAATGGGACGCTATTACAAGTTGCTAGTAGATTTAGCTGATCTAGGCAATTTTGTGGCTTTGGCTATTATAAATTATTCACAGAATGAGAGTAAGACTGGTATTATACTCTAAAATTTAGGGAAAATGCCACCGCATTGTTTGAGTTTCCCAATGAATAATGTCCTTGACGTGGGCATGGTTTTGCATCTCTTTTCTAGTGTACTAGTCAGCCGAGAGACAACTGGGGAGAGTGGGTGTATCTTCATTTCCTTTCTCGTGTTGTTGGTGTCCTCTGGCAGGACCTGCCCCCATCTGTGCAGAGCAAAGTCAGTTTTCTTTTCTTTTTCATTTAATTTAATTTTTGAAACAATAAAATTACACCTACTCCACTGCCTACCTACTACCCAAATGAAAAAAAGAAAAACAAAATCCCTGTTACAAACATGTACAATCAAGCAAAACACATTTCTCCATTGATTATATACAAATGTGTATATGTGTGTCTCAATCTGTAGCACATCTCACTTTTCTATAAAGACCTAGGTAGTATGTTTCATTAGTCTTCGGTTTTCATGGGTGGTCGTTGTGCTGATTAAAATTCCTAAGTCTTTGAAAGCTGTTTGACCTTATAATAGTGTTGTCGTCATTTGAGGTGTTCTCCCAGCTCTGCTTATGCCTCTATACATCAGTTTGTCCAAATCTTCTCAGGTTTCTCTTCATCACTTCTTACAGGATAATATTATTCTATCACTTTTATATTCTGTAACTTGTTTAGTCATTTCCCACATGATCAGCACCTCCTTAGTTTCCAATTCTTCAGCACCACAAAAAGAGTTTTGAGTATTTCTATACGTCTTTAGAGATTGTTTTGCTTAGGACTAATCTTTTCCTTAATAGACTTCCCTCTAATTCTTCCTTCTTCTCATTCGTTCTTATTTCCTTGTTGAATGAAATGTATTTCTGTACCCAGCTGAGTTCTTCCCTCCTTTGATTTGCTCAGATGAAAGTGACGTTCAAGTGTCAGCCACTTCCCCCAACTCTCCCGTCTTGTTTGTATAGACTTCTATTTGTACACTCCAATTATATAATTCCCCAATATCCCTTTCCCCTTTCATGCATTCTACTTCCCTTCCTTTTCCATTCTTTTTTTAAATTCGTCAAGGCATAACAGAACCACTCCCAGGCCTTCTGTCTAATTAGTCTAATAGGTCTCTATGACCACTGGTAGTGATAGGATTCAGAGGGACACACAAATCATCTCCTCTTATTAAAAAGTAAGCAGTTTATTTTTGTCTAGGCCCTAATGATTGTTCACTGTACATTGTACATTGTACATTGACTGGTATAGTGGAGCTGGAGTTAGGAAGAGCTACATTTAAATATAACCTCAGACACTTCCTAGTTGTATGGCTCTGGGCAAGGGATTTAAACTCTGTCTGCCTCAGTTTCCTCAACTGTAAAATGAGGATGATAATAATAGCACCTACCTCATAAGGCTTTTGGGAGGTTCAAATGAGATATTTAGCATTCAGCAATGTCTAGCACAGCAGGCACTTAAATGTTTGTCCTCTTACTTTCATTTTCTTAACTCCCGTGTTTTCACTTCAGAATTCTTATGCAGATCTGATCTTTTATGTCTAAGTGGAAGTCCTCTATTTCATTAAAGGTCCATTACCCACTCCCTCCCCCTCACCTTGGCTCATTATAGATTATATTCAGTTTTGCTTAGTAAGTTATTTTTGGCTGTAAGCCCATACCTTTACCTTCTGGAATATCGTATTTCAAGATCTCCAATTCTTTATAATGGCGGCTGCTAAATAATGTGTGATTTTGATTGTGGTTCCTCAGTACTTGAGTTTGTTTTTTTTTTCTTTCTAATTGCTTAAAGTAAATTTTCTTTGACCTGAAACCTCTGGACTTTGACTATGAATTCCCTGGGAGTTCTCATTTTGGGGTTTCTTTTAGAAACTGACCTGTGGATTCTTTCCATTTCTACTTTACCTTCTCATTCTAAAAGAACTAAACAGTTTTAAGATTTCTTGAAATAGAAATCTGGGCTTTTTTGTCAGAGTTTTCAGGTGTTTCTTTGATATTTTTTCTTCATTCTGTTTTCCAAGTCAGTGTGGGAAAACAGGAAGTAAGTTTTATTTCCACACTTTGATGGGAGTTGTGTGACCTAGTACAGTGAGATGAAGGTCAGAAAACTGCTGCGCATACTCAGTACGTTGTTTGAGGGAAAGTCTATCAGAGGAGAGCATGAAGTCACATGGCCAGGGGACTGTATCACAGGAAATCCAAGTTCAGAATTCTCTAAAGATCCTGTCTCATTCTGACCTGGTTGTAGTCCTTCTGCTGGCCATACTGGAAGTTACCCATTCCTTCAGGGGAAGGAACATAGGCTTTGTCTCTTCTGAACTCCATTTTTAATAAATTTTTCTTGATACATCTTTTGTGTGTCAAGTTTGTCTCTAACATCAGATATTTCTTCCAAGAGATGGTTTACATTTTCTTCTATTTTCTGTTGTTTTTGACTTTAATATTTTTGTTGTTGCTGTTGTCTTATTAGGAAATTCACTTTGAACTGGTCAATTCTAATTGTGGGGACTTTGCTACTTGGACAAGATTTTGTACCTCTTGTTCTAAGCTGCTAATTTCTTTCTCAATTCTTTCTTCCACAGATCTCATTTTTGTTCCATTTTTTCCATCTTATACTCTAGTTTCATTTATAAAAGAGATTTTTTTTTTTAATTCTGGCTTCATCTCCTCCAGGAATTTTAAGTAAATTTGTACTCAAGCTGTATTTTAATTTGAGGCTTTGCTTGTAGATATTGTGAAGAGATCAATCTCTTCTTCTGAACCTATGTCTTGAGCATCCCTGTAGCTGTAATAGTTTTTCATAGTGGGATTCTTTTATTTCCTCTATTCATTCTTCAGATGTACCTTACATTACAGCCAGGCTCTTTGTACGTCTGGAGAGAATGTCTGTGCTGTGTTTTTTGCGGGGTATTGAGTATTGCTATTCAAGGACAGTGCAAGCTGGTGAACTGAAAGCTTTTGGTGCTTCCAAAGTGATCTGACCCAGGGCAAGGTTGGATTTCTACCCCCTGGTTGAGCTCTGCAAGTTTCTGATTAGGGTTTGAGTCTGAGCAACATGCTTATCAGCTTACCTTCTTTGGAGTTTCAGTAGACTGTCCTGGAATCAGCCACTATCAGCTGTGACTGAACTATAGTGTCCACTTAAGTCTAGTATTTCTACCCTAATTGTTCCTCTGTAGGCTCCAGCCTGGGCTGGAGGCTAGAAGTAAGACCCCAAAATCAGCTCCTAGAGTCTGAGTTACATAACTTCTACCTTCTTCTGAGCTTCCTATTCTCACTTTATTCTCATATCCCTTTAGCATCATGCCTGATGCTAGTAGGCATTTAATAAATGTTTACTGACTTAACTGGCTATGAGTCATCAAGTCAAGAAACATTAAGTGTATACTATGTGCTAAGCACTGGGAATATAAACACCAGTAGAAAGAAAGACTTTCCCTGCCCTCAAGGAGCCTATATTCTAATGGGAGAAAAGACAAAATATAAAAGGGAGTTAAAAAGGGAAGTGGGGTGATGCAAGTGCCAATGTGAAACCACTAAAAATAAATCTGTCCAGCCTAGTTAAATCTACTGGCTTTTGGGAATAACCCTCCCTTATCCTTAATCCCTGGCTAATGCCCAGCATGCTGCTTCAATGGAAATAAATCATATCCAAACAGTACCAGCTCAGTTGCTGCCCCCAGGTTTGGTGCTGACTATACCAGTTGCTAAGCCTAAGTGATAGCAGTAACTTTAGCCTCACACCTACTTCCTCTCAATTCCATAAGTCCTGAGAAACTCTAGAAATCAATAAGATCATTACATCTTCTTTCATTACAGTGCTCTTCCTATCATGAAGTAAGGAGCTTGATTTCACACTTGGCCTGGAGTCAGGAAAAGCTGAGTTCAAAGCCAGCCTCAGACGTTTCCTAGCTGTGTGACCCTGGCAAGTCACTTCACCACTATCTGCCTCAGTTTCTTCAACTGAAAAGTGGAGATAAAAATAGGGTTGTTATGTGGATTAAATGAGATAATATACATTTATTAATTTATTTGCATTAATGACTGTGCACATAATAGGTGCTTAATAAATGCATGTTTCATTCCTTCCTAAGCAATTCATGATCTCTATGCTTGTGATGTTTCAAGATAATCATCCCAAACAAAGTAAAACTGTTTGGGGGCAGACCTGCCTCAAGCCCATCTGGTGGTTCAGGTTCAGAACTTGAACAAAATGACACACTTGCCAATCATCCCACAAAGAAGTTTACTTAACAATAACATGGAAAGGATATTCAGCAAAGATACAACATTGATTTAGTTGGGTAGTGCTTTCCTGCCTCTGCTTTTGCCATGGAGACATGCTAATTAGCAACTTGTGTCAGTTCTAAGTAATGAATTGACTCCTATTGTATTACATAAGAATGATTTTACTATATTAGAAAATAAATTTATTGATCGTTTTTGTTTTTACAGCACCTCTATTTCTGAATGTATTCTTCCTTCTGCTTCTCAAAAATTCAGCAAAACTAAAAACGATGTCAAAATGTCTGACATTATATGCAGTGTTCCACATCCGCAGTCCCCCATCTCTGCTGAAAAATGAAGGCAGGTGTCTTCTCATTTATCTTCTTTGGTACCAAACTTGTTTTTTACAATTTTTCAATATTCAGTTTTAATTGTTTTACTGTTTCTGATAATTATATTTACATTGTTATAGTCACTGGGTATATTGTCTTCCTAGTTCTGCTTACTTCACATTGCATCAGTTCATAAAAGTCTTTCCATGGTTCTCTATACTCATCATATTTGTCATTTCTAATAGCAATATAAAATACCATTATATTCACAAAATGCAATTTGTTTATCCATTCTTCAGTGACGAAGTGGGTACTTTGTTTTGAGTCTTTTGCTACTATGAAAAGTGTTGTTCTAAATATTTTGTGTACATTGGGTCTTTCTTTTGGTCGTTGACCTCCTCGGGGTATGTGGTTAGTAGTAGAAACTCCGGGTCAAAGGAATATGAATATTTTAGTCATTTCCTTAGAATTCCAACTTGTTTTCCGGAATAGCTGAAACAACTTATAGTTCCATTAACAATGTGCTACTATACTCATCTTTCTACAACCTCTCCAGTATGATTTTTCCCCATTTTTTGTCATCTTTTCCAATTTGATGGGCAATCAGTAAAATCTTAAAATTATTGTGATTTGGATTTCTATCAGAGGTGATTTGGAGCATTCTTTCATTGTCAATATTTTACAATCCATTTGAGAAATGTTTGTTCATATCCTTTGAATCTATCTATTAGGAAATGGATTTTGGTGTTAGACATTTCTCTTATTAATACATCTTTGAAATATTCTGATAGTTTTAATTAAGAATTCTACATGGTTCATAAATTTAGGTATTTTATATCCTGTAGATTGTGCTCTGATTTTTTAAAATTCTGTTTGTGGTTGGCATGTAACTTTATATAGTAGTTAAGTAGTCTTTTTATTTCATTCCTGTCATAATTTCACTTTGTTCATATTTTGAAATTTTTCATTTGACTTTCTTTTTTTTAATCAGCCTGGTTAAAGTTTTCCAGCTTCCTTTTGGAATTAGTCTTTTGGGGGGTAGTTTTCCTCTTCATCAGTTCTATAGTTTTGTTTTTGGGGTGTTTTTGTTCCAAATTATTTCTTCTCAAATTTTCAAGATTTCATTAAATTGTGCTTAGTTTGAGATTACTTGTTACTTTTTTAATTTTTAAATTTAATATTCAATTCATTAATCTTTTTTTCTATTTTGTCAGTTTAGGTTTTAAAAAAGATATTTTCCCACTTTTTTTTAGACGAATTCCAGAAATTTTGTATGTAGTCTAATCATTATCATTGTCTTTCACATAGTTGCTCAGTTTCTATGATTTGTTCTTTGTCTCACAAGTTTTTATAATTTCATTATTGAAATTATATTCTGTGTCTTTTATTTGAACTCCTTGTATTTCTTTCTACTTTTGTTGCACTATGATCTATAAAGGATGTATTATCAATACTTATTCTGCATGTTAAGGTACACTGGTCTATTTTAAAAGTGCCATGTGGTGCTGAGAATATGTATATTCTTTACTATTTTCATTCAGAAGATGTCATAAGCCTTTTAGCTAGCTCTAAGTTACTTTACCTTTTATTCAGTTCTATATTTCTCCTTCTTTGTCTTTATTGGATTTTTACAACTGTTGAGAGATGAGCATTAAAGTCTTCAACTAATATTATGTTACTAATGATATTCTTTTATATTTCATTTTATTACATTTCCAACTCATGAAGTTGGATATTATACCATTTGTTTCATGTATTTTAAAATTGATATTGCCTATGTTTCTATGTATTATGTAAACAATTTCCATTGTTTTGTGAATTTTCATTTTATGAGATAACATGATTGAAACTTCTGCTTTTTTGAATTCACCACACACATAATAAATTCTGTTCCAGGCTCTTGTTTCAATTTTATGTGTCTTTGCTTTTCAGATGTGTTTGGTATAAACAACAGATTGTGGGGTTTTGTTTTCTTACTCATTCTGTCATTCTATTTTTTTATTGAATTGTTTAGTACATTCATATTCAAAGTTATGAGAGTTAGGTTTGTGTTTTCTTCCAGCTGTTTCTTTAGTATTGATGAAATTTTAAATGATTTTTTTATCCTCTTCTTCTTTTAAGTCAATACTTTGTCCCTTTGATTAAGTTTTGTTAAAGTGACTGATTTAATTCTATTATCACTGGTTTCCCCCACCACTGCCACAGAGACTATAGAGATTCTACCTTGCTCCTCCTTGTCTATCGTCTTCCTAGTTTTAGAGTTTTAATCATTCAACAAGAAATTATTAAGAGATGACTATGCAGTAAGCACTGGACATACAAGTACAAAGAATGGAACACTCCCTATTCTCAATGAGCTTACATTTATGTGGTCAGTAAATTAATATAAATAATTATGCAGCAAACAGCCCCAAATTGGAAACTAAGAGGGTAGTCTCCTAATAGGAAACATCTAAATAAATTGTGCCATATAGATATAATAGAATATTATTGTTCCACAAAAAAATTAAAAAATGGATGGTCTAAGAGGAATCTGGGAAGACCTCTATGAAATAAAGCAAAATGCTTCTTCTCTCTTCTTATTTATATTAACTTACTAAAATTATTGATTTTTTTTTCTTATTTAATTTGTTAACCCTTTCTTTCCTTTTCTTTATCCTCTCATTTAAGTGTTTAGCTCAAAATTTATCCTTTCTCTGCTTCCCCAGGACCTTTCTTTCATGGAATTTCTTGTGAGTGTGTGTGTGTGTGCATGTGTATATATGTGTGTGCCCCTTTCTAAAAAGTTTTCCTTTGCTTTGTTGCTTTCCTTAATCTCCTTCCCTTCTTGTCTCTTCTGAAATTTTATTCCTTGATTTGTGATCTGAACTTCTATAAATTTGCCTCAACTTTATTTCTTCTTCTGTCTCATTATTAGTAGTACCAATTTATGAAGAAAATAACATTTAATAGAAGCAACATTATGTAATAGAAATAACTCTGCATCCCATATTGTACAGTCCAGTCTACCCCTTTCTTCCTCATGATTGTTTTCCTTGCAAATGGCTATGCCATCTCTGTTCTAGATCTATGATCCCCATCTTTCTGGGTGCCACATGTGCAAAGAAGCTCACAAATTCCTTCTCCTATGCCAGGATGTAATCAACAAAGGCACAATCCTCTCAAAAGTAGTCTCCAAATTCAGCAATTCTCTTAAAAATAAACTCACCACGAGGTCCCCATCTTCCATTACAAGTTTACCTCTTTATGCATAGGACTGAATATTTAGTGGGACTTCCCTCCCCCTCGGTAGAGAATGACTTTTACATTCCCTGAAATTCAATCTCCCTTCTCTACAACCTCTTCCATTTTACTATAGGTCTTCTTTTTGACTGAGAGGCTATAGGAATAATTATCCCTTCACTTTTCACCCATTAACTTGACTAATTCCTCTCTATCTTCCATCTCTCTTTTTCCCATTTATACACCATCCAACTCTACAATTCCATCTCACAAAATACTCTGCATCACCACGGACAGTATTTCATAGAATTTCAGTTTTGCTCATCTATCTTTCACTTTTCTTATTTCTTCTATTTCTGATTTAATCTTTATCCTGTTGTGAGGTTATGTTTTTTAAATCTCTCCATAATTCCTCTTTGTTGGTTTTTTTAATTTTATTTTCTTCCCATCTCTTTTTCCTTTTTTCAAAAATAGCATCCAAATGTGGAGTAATATTAATTCTTTCCTCAGTAATTGTACTTATTTACTTTTCTTATATTTCTGTTATTTTGGCTATTTGCATAGGAGTGAGGGCAAGAATGCCTCAGATGTCTCTGTTTAGTTGAATATTCAGTTCTTTCATTGATAGTTAGGCTTAGATTTGCCAGGAATGTAATTTTGTGGTATAGCTAGAATTCCTTTGTTTTTTGAAGCATATTATACCATTCCCTTCTGTGGATTCTCATAGGTATGGAATTTTCTTGTATTACTAAAACAATTATTTCACATTAAAGATCTTTCTCTTGGTCACTTACAGCATTAACTGGGTGTTTTTGGCAGGGAGGGGTGAGAGACAGAAAAAGATTTAACTTACTAAATTTAACTTCATTGAAACTCTATGAATCTTGGAGTATGGAGCATAGTGTTTCATTTTGTTTTCCTAAAGATCATCTATGCACTCTTTTGACTGAAGCCTAGCTTCTAATATTCAGAAGCTCTAAACAACTTTCTTGTATTATATCCTGCATTATAGTGTTCAGGATTGAGTTTTGCTGCTGCTACTGCTGCTGTTGTTTTCTTCTGGAAGTCCTATGTTCTTTGATTTTTCTCCTTCCCATCCTGTCTTCAAGGTCAATTGTTTTGACACACACATGATATCATGTGTTTGTAATAATAATATTTATATAGCATGTTAAGATTTGCAAAACATTTTACCAATGTTATCCCATTTTATATTCACCACAAATGGGGAGGCAGACGCCATTATAATCCTCCATTTTACAGATGAGGAAACTGAGACAGCAGAGGTAAAGTGACTTGCCTGGGGTCACAAAGTTAATAAGTGCCTGAAGCCAAATTTAAACTCAAGTCTTCTGTACTCAAGCATTCTATTCACTGGGGTGCCTATCTTCCTCTAGTTGTTCTTTTAGCACTGTGACCTTTTGCTTGTCTTCTAATAGATTTGCTTCAGTATTTTATATTACAGATCTGTTCATCTCACTTCCTTGTTTTTGGAGAAACTCTTCACCTTAGATTCTTTTTTTTAATAAATATGATAATGAAGGTTTTTTTCTAAACTATGCATTGAGTTCTAAATTCAGTCTGAGTATCTTTTGAATTTCATTTATCTTCTGAACACTTCTGGAATTTCTTGTTTTTCCATGCTTTGTTAGGAGCCCATAGGGTTCTGCATTTCATCACACATAGGTTCCCTTTCCATTTGTCTTATAATATTTTTAAGGGTGTGTAGGGTGTTTTCAGGGAGGAACAGTACCTTTGGTGTGATAGCAGCTGAGCCCGTTTTAGGGATCTTTCCACCTTTGGTGTCCACCTGTTCCACCCAACTCTCTCTCACCTGTGGCTCCCAGAAGCTGCGGCATGTGCAGCAGCTACACCCCGGTAAACCGGTTCAGCAGACAGGGCAAAACAGGTTGAGGGTAACCAAAGGTTCTCACATGCATTGGTGAGTTAGGGGAGTGTCTACCCCAGTCATGTGAAGATTTCCTTTGGTGGAATGGGCGGATGAGAACAATTTGTTCCAGTGGCCAGGAAGGCAGATGAAGCAGGTGATGTAGAGAGCTTAGAGTTTGGTTAGAAGATGCCAAGATCATCCACTGCATCCTGAGCCATTGCCAGCTCTGTCCTGACACTGGGCTATGATGAGTCTGAAGGAAAGAGTGAGGCTGACGAGTTTGTGCAACTCTGTTTCACTTAAATCCAATTTACAGATGAATCAAAAGATGTCACCCATACCATTTTACCATTATGCCTCAAAGTCCTGTGGTGACAGACAAATGATGAAGCAGCAGGTGTGGATACTCTGGGAGCTGTAGTTGCTCTGCACATTGGTGGCCCAGGCCATAGGGTCATTTCTCACTGGAAGCATCAGTAAAACTCGGCAGCCCTCTGTGTGTCTGAGCAGCATTTCAAGGATCATACTGCTCAATTCCTGGTGTGAGGAAGGGGGCTAGAAAAGGTGCCCTAAACATTTTCTGATTACCCTACCCTGGCCTCATTACCACAGCAGGTAGGGAATCTCACTATGTGGTCAAAACACAAAAAAATGTGCAAAAACATCCGCAAAGATGATTACACTCACCATCATCACATAGAATGTGCACACACTAATAGATAACACAAAATCCAGTAAATCTGAAAGACAAAATGCTCTTGTTGCAACAGAACTCAACAGATATCGCATCCAAATAGCAGCCCAGAATGAAACAAGGTTGGCAAATGAAGGCCAGCTTACTGAAGTTGGAGCTGGATACACACTTTTATGGAGTGGGCACAGGGAAGGGGCATGTGGCAAAGATGTCATGAGTTTTGCAATCAAAACTAATCTAATCTAAAAGCTGGTATGCCTGTCAAAAGGTGTGAATAACAGGCTCATGACAATGTGATTGCCACTTGCAAGAAAATGCCATGCCACCATCATCAGTGCCTACGCTCCCACAATGACAAATAGTGATGAAGTCAAATAAAAATTTTATGAAGATCTAGGGACCGTTATCATCAATGTGCTGAAAGAGGACAAGCTTATAATTCTGGGTGACTTTAACACTAGAGTAGGTTCAGACTACCAGACTTGGCAGGGAATCCTAGGGAGGAATGGAGCCAGAAACAGCAACAGCAATGGTCATTTACTGCTGAAGACTTGTGCATCACATGACCTTATCATCATCAATGCTGTTTTCCATTTACCTAAACATGATAAAACTTCAAGATGCTCCTTCACAGCAAACATTGGCATCTAATAGACTATGTGATTAAAGGGAGAAGAGACAGACAAGATGTGTGTGTGTGTGTGTGTGTGTGTGTGTGTAATCCCACCAACTACCCAGATACTGAATAGTTTTAAGAGTTACAAATATTGTCTTTCCATGTAGGAATGTAAACAGTTCACTTTTGGCAAGTCCCTTATGACTTCTCTTTGCTGTTTATTTTTTCATGCTTCTTCTCATTCTTGTGTTTGAAAGTCAAATTTTCTTTTCAGCTTTGGTCTTTTCATCAAGAATGCTTGAAAGTCCTCTGTTTCATTGAAAGACCATATTTTCCCCTGAAGTATTATACTCAGTTTTGCTGGGTAGGTGATTCTTGGTTTAAGTCCTAGTTCCTTTGACTTCTGGAATATCCTATTCCATGCCCTTTGATCCCTTAATGTAGAAGATGCTGGATCTTGTGTTATCCTGATTGTATTTCCACAATACTGGAATTGTTTCTTTCTAGCTGCTTGCAATATTTTCTCCTTGACCTGGGAATTCTGGAATTTGGCCACAATGTTCCTAGGAGTTTCTCTTTTGGGATCTCTTTCAGGCAGTGATCGATGGATTCCTTCAATACTTATTTTGCCCTCTGGTTCTAGAATATCAGGGCATTTTTCCTTGATAATTTCATGAAAGATGATGTCTAGGCTCTTTTTTTTGATCATGGCTTTCAGGTAGTCCCATAATTTTTAAATTGTCTCTCCTGGATCTATTTTCCAGGTCAGTTGTTTTTCCAATGAGATATTTCACATTCTCTTCCATTTTTTCATTCTTTTGGCTTTGTTTTGTGATTTTTTGGTTTCTCAGAAAGTCATTAGACTCCATCTGTTCCATTCTAATTTTGAGAGAACTCTTTTCTTCAGTGAGCTTTTGAATCTCTTTTTCCATTTGGCTAATTCTGCTATTGAAAGCATTCTTTTCCTCATTGGCTTTTTTAACCTCTTTTGCCAATTGAGTTGGCCTATTTTTCAAGGTGTTATTTTCTTCAGCATTTTTTTGGGTCTCCTTTAGCAAGGTATTGACCCATTTTTCATGCTTTTCTTGCACCTCTCTTATTTCTCTTCCCAGTTTTTCCTCCACCTGTCTAACTTGATTTTCAAAATCCTTTTTGAGCTCTTCCATGACCTGAGCCCACCGGACATCCACCTGGGATGTCTGGGATACAGAGGCCCCAACCTCCACGTCTTTCCCTGATGGCAAGCATTGTACTTCCTCATCAGAAATGAAAGGCAGGAACATCTGTTCCCCAAGAAAGTAGCTTTCTATGGTCTTATTTTTCTTCCCTTTTCTGGGCATTTTCCCAGCCAGTTACTTGACTTCTGAGATTCCTCTCCACACCCGCCTAGATCCACCCAGCTAATGCTTAGGGTCTGAGATTCACTTGCTGCTTCCCAACCTCAGGGCTTTCCTCGGCGGGCACAGCTGCTATTCAATGTGAGCTTAAGTTCTGGTGCTCAGGTGGGGGCAGGGCTGCCTCTCAGGCTCAGTTCCCTCAGGGGGTTTATGCAGAGATCTTCAGTAATGGCCCTGAGCTCCTTTCTGCTCAGGGAGTCCCAGGTCACTACTGCTGCTGCCTCTGCTGCTGCCTCCCAAGGGGTCTTGAGTTATGGAGACACCCTGCTCCCCTCTTGGCCAGCCCAGAAGTCTCTCTCACTGACCTGTAGCGCCTTGGGTGGAGGGACCTTCATGGCCGCCAGAGGTTCCATCCCTGAAGCCTGCTCGGATCTGCTCTTCTGGGGCCGCACAGTCAGGGCAGCGCAGGGGTGGGCTCCACTGTCTGGTGCGTGATGGACCCCTGGGGACGGCTTTCCAGGGCTCTCTGGAATGGAAATCTCCTCCCCTGCGTTTCTGCGCAACTTGCACTGATCCAGAATTTGTGGGGAGTTCTTTTTACAGAAAACATATGGGCTGTGGGTTCAGAGCTAGCATACGTGAGTCTTTCTACTCCGCCATCTTGGCTCCTCCCCCAAATCAATATTTTAAGAGAGCTTTTTCATTTATTTATTTTTAATATTAATTTGTTTTTAAATTTTGAGTTCTAAATTCTCTCCCTTCTTCCTGTCCTTTCCCCACCCACTGGAAGGCAAGCAATATATCAATTATACATATGAAGTCATGTAAAGTTATTTCCATATTAGCTGTCTTGCAAAAAAACAAAAGAAAAATAAAGTAAAAAAGTATACTTTGAACTGTGCTGAGACTCCAACATGTCTCCCTCTCATAGGTCCTTTGGTTTTTCCTTTGGACATGGGTCAGAACAGCTAATTATTTCACAGTTGATCATTCTTACAATATTGGTATTATTGTGTCCAATGTTCTCTTGATTTTGCTCACTTTATTTTTCATCAGTTTATATAAATTTTTGCACGTTTTTCTGAAACTATTCCCCTCACAATGTCTGATAACATAATTGTGTTCCATCACTATCATAAACCACAACTTGATCAAACATTCTCCAATTGATGGGCATCCTTTGAATTTCCAATTCTTTGCTACAACAATGTAAACATTTTTGTACATACAGGTCCTTTTCCTTTTTCCTTGAACTTTTTGGAATGCAGACCCAGTGTTGGTATTACTGGGCCAACGAGCATATACAGTTTTATTGTCCTTTGGGCATAGTTCCAAATTGTTCTCTGGAATGGTTAGAAAAGTTCACAACTACACCAACAGTGAAAGCACTATACCTATTTTTCCACATGCTCTCCAGCATTTATCATTTTCCTTTTCTATCATGTTAGCCAATCCGATAGACATAAGTTGGTACTTCAGAGTTATTTTGATTTGCATCTCTCTCATCAATAGTGACTTAGAGAATTTTTTTATGTGACTATTGATAACTTCAACTTCTTCTAAAAACTGCCTATTCATATCCTTTGACCACTTATCATTTGGGAAGAGCTCTTATTTTTATAAATTTAGCTCATTTTCTAGGAATTTGAGAAATGAGAATTTTATTAGAGAAACTTGCTGTAAAATTTTTTTCCCCAATTTCCTTCTTGCTTTCTAATTTTGGCTACATTGTTTTGTTTATGCAAAAACTTTTACAATTCAATGTTATCAAAATTGTTCCTTTTACTTCCTGTCATCCTCTCTATCTCTTATTTAGTCATAAATTCTTCCCTTATCCATATTTGACATTGCAATTTTTCTGTGTTCCCCTAATTTACTTATGATACCACCTGTAGTTGCCAAACTGTGCCTTGTTCTGTACTCAGTGCTAGCACACAGGTCCACTTTAAAATCTTTCTAAAAAATTGCCAAATCCCTTAATTGTGTCTTGCTTGAGGGAGTAGAGCTAAGATGGTGGAGTAGAAAGATGCATATACTCTAGAGCTTCCCCCACAGCCCACAAAATACCTGTAAAAAATGACTCTCAACAAATTCTAGAGCAGCAGGAGCTAAGAACAACAGAGTGAAAGAGGTTTCCAGCCAAAGGTAACCTGGAAGGCTGACAGGAAAGGTCTATCTCACAGGACACTGAGCATAGCCCATCCCTGGCCACAGGACACTTGGAGGAAAAGGACCTGAACAGACCTCCAGAGAAGAATTCCCAGCAGGGAGGGTCCCAGATCCCTCAACCCACAAGCTACAAAGAAAGCTCCAAAGGTCAGTGTGGGAGAGCTTTCCCAGCTGGGTGAGAGGGGAGTGTGGTCCCCCTAGCACTGACTCCAGGTGGCTGCAGAGGCAGTGGCAGCAGCAGCAGCAATGGACTGCTGGCAGGGATGGTAGCCATGCAAGCAGCCTGAGTCCATTGTTCGGGCAGCTCAGCTTAAAGTCTCTGAGAGAACAGCGCTTCTGATCTGAATCTCAGCCCTCAGTGGCAGCCCCGCCCCACCCAAACCCACTGGAAGAATTGAGCAGCTGATCTGAATCTCAGCCTTGAGCACAGTACTGGGGGAAGGAGGAGCACTAGGACCCTCCTCTTGAGAAAAGGATTCAGAAGTCAAGAAGTCAAGACTGGAAAAATGCCCAAAAAAGGAAAAAAAAAAATAAGACTATAGAAGGTTACTTTCTTGGTGAACAGGTATCTCCTTCTATCCTTTCAGATGAGGAAGAACAAGGCATACTATCAGAGGAAGTCAAGGCTTCTGCCTCCAGTAACTCCAAAATGAATATGAAATGGGTTCAGGCCATAAAACTGCTTGAAAAGTGAGTCAGCAGCTTGCTAAAGGAGAATCAAAAAAATGCTGAGGAAAATAACACCTTTAAAAATAGGCTAACTCAATTGGAAAAAGAGGTCCAAAAAGCCAATGAAGAGAAGGAGCCTTTGAAAAACAGAACTAGCCAAATGGAAGAAAAAGTTCACTGAACAAAATAGTTCTTTAAAAGAGAGAGTGGAGTTCAGAGAAGCTAATGACTATGTGATAAATCAAGAAGTTACAAAACAAAACCTAAAGATTGAAAAAATAGAAAATAATGTGAAACATCTCATTGGAAAACAACTGACCTGGAAAATAGATCCAGGAGAGATGATTTAAAAATTATGGGACTACCTGCAAGCCATGATCAAAAAAAGAGCCTAGATATTATCTTCCATGAAATAATCAAGAAAAACTCTCCTGATATTCTAGAACCTGAGGGCAAAATAAATATTGAAAGAATCCACCAATCACCTCCTGAAAGAGACCCAAAGAGAGAAACTCCTAGGAATATTGTGACCAAATTTCAGAGTTCCCAGATCAAGTAGAAAATACTGCAAGCAGGTAGAAAGAAACAATTAGAATATTATGGAAATACAATCAGGATAACATAGGATCTGGCAGCTTCTACATTAAGGGATCAAAGGGCTTGGAATAGGATATTCCAGAAGTCAAAGGAACTGGGATTAAAACCAAGAATCATCTACCCAGCAAAACTGAGTATAATATTTCAAGAAAATAAATGGTGATTCAATGATATGGAGGACTTTCAAGCATTCATGATGAAAAGACCCGAACTGAAGAGAAAATTTGACATTCAAACATAAGAATCAAGGGAAGTATGAGAAAGTAAATAGGAAAGAGAAATCATAAAGGACTTTCTAAATCTGAACTGTTTACATTCCTACATGGAAAGATAATATTTGTAACTCTTGAGACTTTTCTCAGTATATGGGTAGGTGGAAGGATTATACACACACACACACACACACACAGATAGAGAGTACAGTTTGAGTTGAAGCAAAAGAGATAATATCCATTAAAAAATTAAATTAAATTAAGGGGTGAGAGAGGAAAATATAGGGAGGAGAAAGGGAGAAATGGAATAGGGAAGGCTATCACTCATAACAGAGATAAGAAAAATCTTGTTAAAGGGAGGAGGTGAGAGGGGAAAAGTGAAGTTTACTCTCTTCACATATGGCTTAAGGAGGGAATAACATGCTCACTAAATTTGGTATGAAAATCTATCTTACACTACAGGAAAGTAGGGGAGAAGGGGACAAGTGGAATGACAGGGATGATAAAAGGGAGGGCAAATGGGAGAAAGGAGTAACTAGAAGTAAACATTTTTGGAAAGGGACAAGGTCAAATGAGAGAATAGGAAAAAAAAGGGGAGAACAGGATAGGATGGAGGGAAATATAGTCTTACACAACATGATTATTATGGAAGTCTTGCAAAATGACACACATATAACCTATATTGAATTGCTTGCCTTCTCAGTGGGGATGGTTAGGAAGAGAGGAAGGGAGAGAAGTTGGAATTCAAAGTATTAGAAATGAATGTTGAGAACTATTATTGCACATAACTGAGAAATAAGAAATACAGGTAATGGGGTATAATCTTGCCCTGCAAGAAAAGAGAGAAGATGGAGATAAGGGAAGAGTAGGGTGTGATAGAAGTGAGGGTAAGTTGAGGGAAAGGGTAATCCAAATGCAAGGTATTATGAGGTGAGGGGAGAGGAGAGATTGGGAGAATAATTGGAACTCAAAATTTTGTGGAAATAAATGTCAAAACCTAAAAATTAATTAATTGAAATTGTGTCTTGCTTGAGATTTCTCAAACTGCTGCTATTGCCACCTCTAAGACCCACAGATGACATTGCTGCTATTTGTGCTCTGGGCCAGCTCCCACCCCATGGTCATGGATTTCTCCTTCTAATCACCCAAGTTGTCCTAGGCAAAAAAAAATATCTCATCCAAATTTTGTTGACTTGCTGCTCCAGAATTAGATTTGAGGCATTACTTTAAAGTTGTTTGGAGAGTATTGTTGGGAGAGGTTGGCTGCTTCCTCTACTCTGCCATCTTAGTTCCACCTTAAGAGAGTGTTTTTAATGTCAATATTTTTTGCTCATTCCTTTTTCATTAGGATCCTCTCTGTTGATTTATCTACTTACTGGAATTTTATTTGGTTTAGTTTTTTTTTTTTCCATTTTAAAATCTTTGCTGATACAGCTTTCTCCACCACTCCCCCATTGGTTACTCTGTCTTTCACTTTCTGACTCTTCTCCCTTTGCTTATGAATGCATCCTCAAAGCTGGGTTTCAAAAACTCCCTATCATATTAGAGAATTCAGGCTCACTAGCCTGGATCTCTGGTCTGAGTAACATTTGGGGAGGTAGGAATGAATGAAAGAGTAAGTGCAGAATTTACTAAGTGTTTATTATGTATAAAACACTGTGCTAAGTACAAGGGGTACTAATAGAAAAGTAAGTATACTCATCTGGCATAGCCTACCTTTACTTCTTCATGCCTAATTTTTGGAAAGATTTGAATAGCTGAAGTGTTTCCAGATAAGAATGCTCAGGATAATTGGAAGATTGGAGAATATTTCAAAGGATATTTGGTTAAGGGAACTGAGTGGCTGAGGGGTTGTAATCTAGGTAGTATGAGGTAGTAAAACTGTCTTCAAATAATTGAAAGAAGTTAGATTTGTTCTTCTTGTCTCTAGAGAAAAGAAATAGAAATGATAGGTAAATATTTGCAAAGAGTCAGATTTAGTCTTGATTTCAGGAAAACTTCCTAATAATTAGAGCTATCCCAAAGTGGAATTGAATGTCTTGAGAGATAATGGATTCTGTTTCATTTGAGATCCCCACTCAGAGACTGGATCACCATTAATCAGTGATGTAAAGGGAATTCTGGGTCTAGTACAGATTGGACCTGTGAATTCCCTTCTTAGATACAGGAAATATTTGTAATCCATGTAACTCAACCTGTCCCTTTAGTTTGTTGGTTTTCTTTATCACTCTATGTATTCCTTACCCTTACCCACCCACCTCTTATTCCCAGCTAACAAATCAGTGTATTCATGAATTGACCATACCACATGGCCATCATGGTCTCAGACAAAGATTGCATTAACTTTTTTGGCTATCATGACAAACCATTAACTTATGTGGAGCTTTCAGTTATAAGATTATAGGATTTAGTCCTGGAAGAGGATCTTAGAGATTATTTAGTCTAACCATAGTATCTTATTAATGCTTCCAGTACATGGATCTGGTCCCACTCCAAATTGCTTCAGTGTTCATAGATCCCCAAATAATTTTCTTGTGGATATTTTTATCCATTTGAATTACTAGGTTCAAAGAGCATTGATTAAGAGATAGAAGGAAGTCTCCAGTGGCAATGAATAGTACTTTTTCCTTAACCCTGATCTGTTCAACATTTTGGATATGACATTAGCCATTTGCTTCCTAGTCGTAACCTATACTACTCACACATTTATTCTTTATTCTGATCTTCCAGTCTCACTGAGGTCTCCAGATATGGACAAATCATCCTTGGAGTAGCAGAGGAAGAAACTGGTATTAGTAGTGCTTGTTAGGAGGTTGGCAGATCAATAGATCATACGTAAGACAATGGAGGGCTCCACTAGGTGTAGGCAGCAGAAAGAAAACAGAAGAAAGAGTGAATAAAAGATACATTTCAAAGGAAGAAACAACAGGAGTTAGAGACTGACCAGACAAATTAAGCCAAATAGCCTATCAATCAAAAATCAAATCAAGCATTTAGGAGAAGAAAAAGTCAAATTGGTTCTATGACAGTGTGGAAGCCAAATACAAACAAACAAAAAACTTCCTTAAATGGAATTATTCCATTTTGATCAAGTATTTAGGCTTTAGCTAGACAAGACCCTAGCTATATTAATAAAATTATTAATACAATATTGGCCAAAATATTGGCATTCAAGGCACTACTAAGAGAGAGCTGAATTGACATAAATACAAAGTAAAGGTGAATGACCTGTTTTGTAGATTAAGGCTTTTTAAAAAATGTAGAAATGAGCAAAGTCCTGCTCTCTCACAAAAGTTCAATTTTTAGAAGTACAAAAATAATCAAATATAGGTGCATATCTTTTCTTTTTAAATTAGCAGTAGCCTCAAACAATAGGGCTTAAACTTATGCTAAATTCTTCTCTTAATTCAAGACACTTAGGGAGCATGGTGAAGTGGAAAGAACACTGTCCTGAGAGTCAGGAACCCTGGGTTGTACATCAAGCTCACCCTGGAAAAATCATTTCGCCTCTCTGACCCTTGGTGTTCTCATCTATAAAGTAAAAGTTATTAGCTGGGGTCGGTGCATTGGATAACATTCCTTGGAAAACAGTATATGTAGATTAGAAACAGTGAACAGGGTGGCAAAAGGATGTGGAGTGTTGGTCTTTGAGACATGAAGACCTGAATTCACATCTGGCCTCAGAGAGGAGTATCTCCTAGCAATGTGAACCTGGGTAAATCATTTAACCTCTCTGAGACTAAATTGTCTCATCTGTAAGATGAGGATAATAACACAAGGTTGTCATGCTGATCATATGAGATTATATACATATATGCACACACATATATGTATATATATGTATAGAGAAAGAGAAAGTACCTTGCAGTCTTTTAACTCTATACAGATGTTAGCTATTATTATTACATATAATGACAATAAAAATGTAAAGGAAGATAATATCAAAACTCAGGTCAAATAAAATGGACAATGTTGGTATCAAATTATTAAAGTTAAAATAACAGTCTTTCTTCCCGTTAACAAAAAGTGAACTACAAAAATGAGAAATGGCCTTCTGTTGGTTTCAAGTAGACAAGTTGGCCAGTTTCGCTTAATTGATTTTTATGGGAAGGTTCTATGGTACATTTTTGGGAGAGGTGAGGAAAGGGTGGATTGTTTGGGAAGCAAATAATGAGTCAAAACAATGTAAGTCATAATTTTTTTTAATTGAGAGGGCCAGATTAGATGACCTCTAAAATCCATCCAGCTCAAAAGTATTATGAATCTTTAACTTTTAAATACAACTCCACTTTCAAATTATACCTTTCAAGTTGGAAGGGACCTTAGGGACCATCTAAGTCACATAAACTAAATCTAAATGAAGATAATGAAATTATTGAATCCAAAAAGGATCTTTCTCACTTGGACTTTTTTTCTAGAAACATATAATCTGCTAAAATAAAAGAGATGTATCTTGCTAATTAAGTTAAAAGAAAGGACAAGAATAGTATTATATATAAGTGAAATAAGCATGCTGAAGGCAAATTCAAAATATGCCCTATGTCCATGTAGCACATGCTATTCCCTTTATGTCCTGGTAATTTCTCAAATGTTACAAAGGAAAAAAAGATGACACACTATTCAACCACAATTATCATCACAGTCATTCAAAAGAAAGAAAGGAAGGAGGAAGGAAGGAAGGAAGGAAGGAAGGAAGGAAGGAAGGAAGGAAGGAAGGAAGGAAGGAAGGAAGGAAGGAAGGAAGGAAGGAAGGAAGGGAAAGGAAGGGAGGGAGGGAGAAGGAGAGGAAGGAAGGGAGATAGCTATATGCTTTACAGATCAATATGAATGTCCCCAAGTTGCATAAAATGTCACTAATATTCCATTGCATGTATGTGCCACAATTCATTAAACTGTTCCCCCATCAGTGAGCAACCATTTTGGTTCTGGTATGTTTGCAACCACAAAGAATTTTGCTGTGAATATTTTGGTATAAATGGGATCTTTATTTCTGGTGACTTCCTTGGGGCACATGTGCAGAAGTGGGATCACTTAGTCAAAAGATATGAACAGTTCAGTAACTTTTTCCACATAATTCCAAATTGTTTTCCCGAACAGTTAGGCCAATTCACAGTTCCACTATCAGTATTAAAGAAATTTCTAAATATCAATAATGAGTTACTTCATGTGGAAATAGCCACACCAATGCACCATCAGTTGAGCATGGTCTCTAAGATGTTTTCCTCTAGGAAGAACAGCTTCTTATTCATGTGTCTATACTCATTCTTCTATCAATAAGCATTCCTGACAAGTCACGGGACCACAGATTACAGAGCTAGAGCTAGAAGGGATCTCAGAGGCCATTTAATCCATATAGCTGAGGAAACTGAGGCCCCAGGAGGTTAAGTGATTTGACCAACATCACACCAGTGTGAGAGAGTGATTTGAACCCACTGATTTGAATTCACACTCCTGAAGCAGTGCCCTTTCAATTGTACCACACTGACATTTCATCCAAATCCCCACTAGTTTGTAAATCTACTTCATAATAGAAAACCAGCTGTCTGAAAGCTACCCACATCAATTCCCAGTTCTGCACTTTTAAGGTACCCAGGGAGACAGCTACCCCCTGGTTCAAGAATATACTATGAATCTGTGATCCTAAAAACAGTTATGTACTTCTATAGTTATATACCCCTCAAGCCCCCCCCACCATCAAGTTTATCTATGGTAGTCAGTCAGTAGATACAATTAGCTCAAAGCAAAGGAAATTACTAAGATGGCATAGTAAACAAAACATTCTCTTCACAAATCTGAGGTACACTCTCCTACAAATACACCCAGCATCAGTGGAAAGTGTGAGTATAAATAGACAGTACTGCAGTACAGCACATATGCAGCAAACAAATATAGCAAAGGCAAACCACTCCTTTGGTAACGCATGACTTTCTCCTCTTGTGGTATCTTCATGATTCTCCTCCTTGGGTTCAGAGCATGTCTCTTAGCTGGGTTCCATAAGCCTATTCCTCTCTTCAGGCCTACTCCTGACTGCCATGGCTAATTCTCTCTTAGAATCCTTAGCTGGCCTTTCTGTCTGCTGTCAGGGTCCATCTTCTTAGAGTTATCTCTACTGACCCTCTCTCTCTACACTCACCAGTAGGTATAATGCCTCCTTTTGGCTAAGTAATTTTGACACAAGAACCATGGACAAAGAAGGGAGAGGAAAAGAGAAAACTCTTTCTTTCCTTTCCTGGTAGAGAAAGGGAAAAAGTGACAAGTCTTTAAGAGCTGGATTCTTTCCCTCCATAGCTGCTTTCTATTTTCGTTCCTTCCCCAGAGTTGGTAAGCTCACCTTTTAAAAGCCACCAGGGGCATGGTCAATCTTTGGCAAGCTGCCCTTCAACTCTATAAGGGAAAATTTCACACTTATTCCACCCCTCAGCATCACTGATAAGCTCATTCAGCCTCTGCTTGGACAATTCTAATTGATTCTAATTCCATTGTTTGACTGTTCTCATAATTAGAAAATTCTTCTTAATAATGAGTCCAAATCATTGTCTTTGTAATTTCTATCCATAGATCTTAATTCTATTTTTTTTAGAGAATGATGGTCTCTAAACATTTTACATCACACTGCCCAACAACTAAAATATTGTGATGCACAAACAACCAATATATGTATATTTACTTATTTACAAACTATATAAAGTATTACTATACTGATACACATCACACTAAAATAGAGATGCTAAAAGGAAGAAATAAAGATGAAATAATTTTTTTTAATTTTTTATTTTGATACATTTATGTATTTAACTTTTTACATTCATTTTCACAAAATTTTGTTCCAAATTTTCTCCCCATTTGACTTCCCTCCACCCCAATACACCGAGCATTCTAATTTCCCCTATTACCAATCTGCCCTCTCTTCTATCATCCCTCCCTTCCCTTGACCCCATCTTCTCTTATGTCCTGTAGGGTCAGATAACTTTCTATTCCCCATTCCCTGTATTTCTTATTTCCTAGTAGCAAGAACAATACTCAAGAGTTGTTCCTAAAACTTTGAGTTCCAGCTTCTCCCCATCCCTCCCTCCCCACCCATTTCCTTTGGGAAGGCAGGCAGTACAATATAATCCATATCTGTGTAGTTTTGCAAATGACTTCCATAATAGTCATGTTGTGTAAGATTAACTATATTTCTCTCCATCCTATCCTGCTCCCCATTTCTTCTATTCTCTCTTTGGATCCTGTCCCTCCCCAAGAGTGTTGACTTCTAATTGTTCCCTCCTCCCATTGCCCTCCCTTCCATCATCCCCCTCACCCTGCTTATCCCCTTCTCTCCCACTTTCCTGTATTGTAAGATAGGTTTTCATACCAAAATGACTGTGCATTTTATTCCTTCCTTTAGTCAAATGTGATGAGAGTAAACTTCATGTTTTTCTCTCAGCTCCCCATTTTATCCCTCCACTAAAAAGTCTCCTGCCTACCCTCTTCTATGAGAGATAATTTGCCCCATTCCATTTCCCCCTCTCTCCTCCAATGCATTTCTCTCTCACTGCTTAACTTCATTTTTTTAAGATATGATCCCATCCTATTCAATTCACTCTGAGCTCTCTGTCTCTGTGTGTGCTTGCACATGTGTGTATATGTGTGTGTGTGCATGTGTGTGTGTGTGTGTGTGTGTGTGTGTGTGTGTGTGTGTGTAATCCCACCAGCTGCCCAGATACTGAAAAGTTTCAAGAGTTACAAATATTGTCTTTCCATGTAGGAATGTAAACAGTTCAACTTTAGTAAGTCCCTTATGACTTCTCTTTGCTGTTTACCTTTTCATGCTTCTTCTTATTCTTGTGTTTGAAAGTCAAATTTTCTTTTCAGCTCTGGTCTTTTCATCAAGAATGCTTGAAAGTCCTCTATTTCATTGAATGACAATTTTTTCCCCTGAAGTATTATACTCAGTTTTGCTGGGTAGGTGATTCTTGGTTTGAGTCCTAGTTCCTTTGACTTCTGGAATATCATATTCCATGCCCTTTGATCCCTTAATGTGGAAGCTGCTAGATCTTGTGTTATCCTGATTGTATTTCCACAATACTCAAATTGTTTCTTTCTAGCTGCTTGCAATACTTTCTCCTTGATCAAAAAACTCTGGAATTTGGCCACAATGTTCCTAGGAGTTTCTCTTTTTGGATCTCTTTCAGGAGGTGATCTGTGGATTCTTTCAATATTTATTTTGCCCTCTGATTCTAGAATATCAGTGCAGTTTTCCTTGATAATTTCATGAAAGATGATGTCTAGGCTCTTGTTTTGATCATGACTTTCAGGTAGTCCCATAATTTTTAAATTGTCTCTCCTGGATCTATTTTCCAGGTCAGTTGTTTTTCCAGTGAGATACTTCACATTATCTTGTATTTTTTCATTCTTTTGATTTTGTTTTGTGATTTCTTGGTTTCTCATAAAGTCATTAGCCTCCATCTGTTCCATCCTAATTTTTAAAGATCTATTTTCTTCAGTGAGCTTTTGGACCTCCTTTTCCATTTGGCTAATTCTGCTTTTGAAAGCATTCTTCTCCTCATTGGCTTTTTGAACCTCTTTTGCCAATTGAGTGAGCCTATTTTTCAAGGTGTTATTTTCTTCGGCATTTTTTTGGGTCTCCTTCAGCAAGATATTGACCTGTTTTTCATGCTTTTCTTGCATCTCTCTCATTTCTCTTCCCAGTTTTTCCTCCACCTGTGTAACTTGATTTTCAAAATCCTTTTTGAGCTCTTCAATGGCCTGAGACCATTGAATATTCATTTTGGATGTTTGGGATACAGAAGCCTTCACTTCTATGTTATTTGTTCTTCCTCATCAGAATGGAAGGGAGGAGATATCTGTTCACCAAGAAAGTAACCTTCTATGGTCTTATTTTTTTTTCCTCTTCTGGGCATTTTCCCAGCCAGTTACTTGACTTCTGAGATTCCTTTCCACACCCACCTCACCCCCAGATCCACCCAGCTAGTGCTTGGGGTCTGAGATTCAAATGCTGCTTCCCAGCCTCAGGGCTTTCAGTGAGGGCAGGGCTGCTAGTCAGTGTAAGATTAAATTCAGGTGCTCATGTGGGGGCAGGGCTGCTATTCAGTGTGAGATTAAGTTCAGCTGCTCGGGTAGGGGCAGGGCAGCTGCACAGGGCTCTGTTCCCTCAGGGGGTTTATGCAGAGACCTTCAATAATATATCCAAGCTCCTGCCTGTTTTGGGAGCTCCTGTCTGCTGCTGCCTCCTGAAGGGGCCTGAGTTATGGAGACACCCCGCTCCCCTCTCGGCCAGCCAAACAGGCTCTCTCACTGACCTTTTCACCTGTGGGTGGAGGGAACTGCACAGCTACTGGAGATTCTGTCCCTGAAGCCTGCTCAGATCTGCTCCTCTTGGTGCTGAGCAGCCAAGGCAGGGCTGGGTTCTTCTCTGGGTCTGGTGCGCCACGGACCTTTGGTGTCGGCTTTTCAGGTCTCTCTGGAACAGAAATCTCCTCCACTCTGTTGTTCTGTGGCTTCTGCTGCTCCAGAATTTGTTGGGAGTTCTTCTTTACAGGTATTTTATGGGCTGTGTGTTAGGAGCTAGTATATATGTGTCTTTCTATTCTGCCATCTTGGCTCCTCCTCCAATGAAATAATATTTGATCCCAAAGTTAATAGGGGTGGGGGAATTGGAGTTTATCGAGTAGGGGAGTGTCATAGTTATACCTGACCTTTAAGAAAATCACTCTGGCAGATATGTGGGTGACAGCTTAGAGAAAGGAGAGACACCAGTTAGGAGTTTATCATAACAGTACAGTCACATTGTTCTCTTTCTTTGTCTCCCCTTCCACATCACATTTGACATGGTACTGTCAGAATTTCACTTGGAGAGACTTTCATTGTTCTATGCCTTGTTCCTACTATGGAATTCTAGCCATAATATAACACTTATATTTTCTCTAATTTTTTTTTTAAAAAAGCATTCCTACAGCTCAGATTCCATATCTTACAATATCCAACCAACTAATTATGTGTCTCTGAATTGAATGAGTTTTTGAATGAATTTCACTGCTGGATCCTACACTAATTAAATGACAAGTCAAAACCAACTTCTTGCCACCTCCTCTCCAAAAGAAATATTTTCGTTCTCTGAAATAAGGAAGATATGAGCTTTGTTGTGAAGATGGGAATGTTGAAAGAAATAACCAGGGTTGTTTCTTTTTCATCTTTTCCTTCTAATGTTTCTAATGCCTTTTTTGCAGAGGGGGTATTTTTTTCAATTTTTTAACATTTTTATTATAAGTTTTGAGTTCCAAATTCTATCTCTCCTTCCCTCTCTCCCTCCACCTCCCCCTCCCATAGATGGTAAACAGATATAGTTTATATGTGTTCAACTATGTAAAAAATTTTCATTTTAGTCATTTTGCATAAGAAGACTCAAATAAACGAAAAAAATGCCATGCTTCAGTCTGTATTCAATCAATATCAGTTCTTTCTCTGAAGACAGACAGTATGCTTCATCATTAGTCCTTTGGGATTGTCTTGGATCATTGTATTGCTGATAATAACTGTCATTCACAGTTCTTCATCAACAATATTGCTGTTACTGTGTACAATGTTCTTCTGGTTCTGTTCATTTCATTATACATCTCCTTCTCGAGACTTATCTAAGCTTCAAGAAAATTTGCCTTATTCAGTACTAATTACTAGGGTCAGGATAAAGGTTGTAAAAGCTAATGGAAAGGGATTTGAGTCCTAATCCTTATCCTCAAAAAGACTCAGTAGAAAGTGCTGGCTATATAGGAGGCAGAAATGGGCTAAATCAGTCACTTTAAATCAGTTAGAAATGACGAGCCTTTTCATTGAAAATAGGGACTCTGCAAATCTTTGAACAACCAGCTTTTATGGGCCAGCTGGATGGAAGCATGTTGGCCCTGACAATTTCACTCTAAGAGTGATGAGATTAATGCTTCCTAAGTGAGAATAAAAACTTACATTTATACCAAAATATTCAAATGGGTCTGAGATCTCATTAACTTGGGAGGGTACTCCAATGTACAATCCATTAACATTAGTACTCCAACGATTCCATTTGCAATCTATCCATATTTGCCAATCCTGTGCAATTCTTCTCCATATACTCCCATGAGTTCACTATAAAGAATCATATAAGGTGCCAGAATTCTTTTTTTGTTTCCTCTTAATATTAGAAGTGTATGTACCAAGGGAATTCTCCGGCTGTGTACCTGACATCCCCCAACTGTGCCACATGACCAAGTCATCTTTTTGTCCCATCACACACTTGTTTGATAATATTTTGTACTCTTGTTCCTGGAAGTTCCTTATTTTCTGTATGTTTCAACTTACTGTCATCAATCATATATCCTTCCACTTCCCTCAGTTTATTACTCATTTTCATTTGTCAGAGCCTGCTGCAGCATATGTCTAACTGATATACAACAACATGGGTAGAAAGATAATATTAAATCTGTGAACTCATCTACCAAGACAAAGATGAGACTTACATAAGTGAAGAAATATAGAAATAAAGGAGAGATATTAAGTAAGTAGAGAACAATTCATCGGTCTTGGTTAAGGCATGCTAATGTAATAAAAATGATCCTACCTAAATTAATTTACAAATTTAGTGCCACACCAAACAAATTATCAAAAGTTATTCCAAGTAAACTAGAGATGAAAACAAAATTCATCTGAAAGAATAAAAGGTCAAGAATTCCAAGGAAAGTAATGAAAAAAAGTGCAAAGCAGGGCACCCTAGAAGGAGCAGATCTCAAACTCTCTCCCTGTCTCTCTGTGTATCTCTGTCTCTGTCTGTCTGTCTGTCTGCCTGTCTCTCTCTCTCTATTATATATATAGATATATGTATGTATGTATGTGTATGTATACATATATCTATATGTGTGCATATGAATGATAATAGTCAAAGTTATTTGATATTCCCTCAAAATATTTTTAAAGCTGATCAATAGAACAGATTAGGTAAGAAAGACATAGAGGCAATAAGATAAAGCAGCATTACAGTTGACAAATCTAAGGACACTAACCACACATGCAAAAAGTAACTTGCTGGAAAAACTAGAAGCAGACTGGAAGGAATTATGTTTAGATCAACATCTTATGTAATATTTCAAAATAAGCTCTAAATATCTAAATATTGAAAGTAATATTTTTAATAAAAGTAAAGCCTAAACAAATTAGAGAAAGGAAAGAGACACCTTTTCACAGTTAAGTATAAGGGGAGAGTTCTTGACCAAGGAAGGGTTAGTGATGACAATAAAAGATAAAATAGATAATCATAATTTTAAAAAACTGAAGAGGATATGCACAAAGGAAAACAACATAGTTATAATTAGAAAGGAAATAGTTAACTGGTAGAGGGAATTTTTGCTGCAAATTTCTCTGATAAAAATATGATATACTGAAGAGTTAGAGGATAACAGCCATTTCAAGTACATAAATGATCAAAGTATGTGTACAGTCAATTCTCAAAAGAAAAAGAATGCTGAACTATCAACAACCATGTGAAAAATGCTCCAAATTCTACCTATAGAGGAAATGCACATGAAAACAACTCTGCAGTTTCACCTCACACCCATCAGATTGACAAAAATTACAGAGAAAAAACCATCCATATATACAAAAATATTTATAAAAAGCACACTTTTATACCCAAAACTGGAAATAAGGTAGGCATTCATCAACTGGGAAATGACTGGACAAACTGTGCTATATGAATAGAATGGGATATTACTGTACTTTCAGAAATGACTAACATGAAGATTTCTTACCTCTATTCACTGTTGTGGGGGAGGTTGGCCTGTTTAACTAAGCTTACATGTCTGTCTCCAGACTTGGAGAGAGCTGTTCTAAGTTCTTTTGGGCTTTCCAGAAAGAATGGGTGTATGATTTTTCCATTCTTTCCCCTTGTGTGTCTCTAGGTTTCTCTTCTCCTCAAAGCCTTCCCATCTGGAAGGGTTGGGATGGTTGGAAGCTAGACATTCCCCATCCCCCACACCCAGTAATGTGGCAGTGAGCTCCTTATATGTCTTTCCTGTATACATATTTTCTTTTTTAAGTTGGAGGGCAGTTGCATGCATTTCAGGGAGAATGGGTTTGTTGGTGGTCTGTTTTCCCCCTCTGTGTGTGTTTCTGGGCCTGTTCTCAGTTAAGCCTTCTCACCTACAGGGGCCCTGGCTCCTTTTCACCACCATCTCCAAGAGATGTAGACATAAGGCCTTTATATGTCTTCCTTATGAATGTCCAAAAAGAGGAAAACCTGTTTAAGTAAGTTCTGTGGATCTGTGTAATTTAGAGATTTAAATAGCATGATAGCGCACTTTAATATTAAAAAGCATACCTAAGTTCAATCTTGATTTGCTTTTGTTGAATGAGCATGTACAAAAACTAGAAAATATTTCTTTTGTTTTCTGCATGTGTATGTGGATAAAGTTGGAAAGGTGACTGTTTTATTATATCATGCCTGTTTATATATGATTAAAGGAATTGGAGTCTTATCTGAGCAAAAGTCTTTCAAATCTAAGCCTGATCCATCCCTATAAGAAAAGAACTTCTGAGCAGTACCTACTTATGCTACCGGTGCCTTCTTTTGTTGCCATGGCTTCATAAATATAAGTTAATTCAACTGTAATCAACTTTAGGCACGATAATTTACAGTAAGAAAGTATTTCCTACTATCAAAATATCTAGGTTTTTAAGTTCAGCATGAACAACTGGTATATTCCACTTTTCATTCTTAATTTAGTCACTCAAGGGGAAGGGCAAAAAACAGAAGACTTCAGAGAGAAGGGGAGAAAGGGTGTTCCTCTTTCTTTGCCCTTCTGTAACATCATTTGCTTTGAAAAATAAGCAAAGAAGTGTTATGATTTGTCCCTTGTCCTCACATGACATCAGGAAGATGATGCCATGACTTGCAGTTGAATTGGATTTAGGTAAGGAAGGGCTGTGCAAAGTCACAAGCCTCACTATCTCCTCCAAAGTTATTTGGGTTCAATGGCAAGATATAGGTAAGGACAACTGTAGATGGCCCAGGACGAAGTAAGATACCTTGGCTTTTTTAAGCTAAGGTCTTTCTCAATTCAAAAATGTGACCAACAAAATGGAGGATAGGACATTTTCTTTGATACCCATGATCTCACAAACCTTTCCAAAATATAAATTACGCAACAAAGAAAAAGAAATTTCACTTGTCTCCTTAATCTAGGACTTCTGCTCCAAAAGAAGGTTTAAAAACAAAGCAAAAACATGACCTGAAGTCTACCTTGAGCTTGCTAAGCAGTCCCTTTCCCACAGCTCAACACACTACTGGTATTGAGGTTGCACTAGCCAACCCGAGAATCTGATACATGGGTTAACAACAAAACCAGCCCCTCTCCTTCTTTACGGTACCACTGAGTTCCTGGCTTCAGGATTAAGAAGTTTGATGGTGTCATGCCAGGGCAGCAGCATCCTGTGCTGCAGAAGAGTGAAGCAATAGAACTCAACCTCATACCCTATCACCCTTCCTCCCAGAGTCTCCAAGACCTAAATTGGGGAAATTGACCCCATCGCACCAATGTGGCAGCCCTCTGAAGTTGCAGTGCCAATGCCAGCCCTGAGAACTGAAGAACAAAGAGAGTAGGATAGAATGCCAGGACAGTACACTATGTGTTAGGGGACTATGTAGTACTTCACTACACCTGAGAGAAAGAGCTTTGCATCCAGTTGAGACCATTTTTGTCCCCTCAAAAATATTTAGGGCAGAGACTTAGTCTGTTGAACTATGAATTGCTCAACATGGGAGAAGACTAAGATGCTTTGAGATCTGACCCCAAAAAAAACTACCATAAGAGGGTAGATAGTGAACAATAGGAGAAAATAAAGTGGGGGGAGGATTGGAATTACCAGAAAAATCTCAGGAAAGATATGATGGTATACTTGGAAAATTCTAGGAAATCAGCAAAGATACTAAGTGAGACAATAGCTTCAGGAAAGTTGTAGGCCACAAAACAAATTCTTAAATATCAACAGTATTTCTATATAATAACAAAACCCAAGAAGTCAAAAAAAAAAGGAAATCCTATTCCAAATAACTGCAAAATGCATAAAAAATCTGCCAAAGCACACAAAAGACTTATATTGAGTCAATTACAAAGTGCTCCTTAAAGAAATAAAAAATAACTTAAACAGCTAGAGGAATATTCAGTGCTCATGGCTAGGATGTACCAATACTACTGAAGTTAATTGTTTATAATGCTATGCCAATTAAATTGCTAAGGGGACAACTTATAGAATTTGATTACTAAAATAACAAAATTTATTGGGAAAAACAAAAGATCTAGAATCAGAAACAATGAAACTCAATGGAGTTTGATAAAGTGGAAAATATAAATTACCTAGAAAAAACTCCTTATTTGAAAAAAAATTGCTGGGAAAATTAGAAAACATCCTAGTAGAAATTAGGCTTAGAACAACACCTTAGATTATATTCCACAATACATTCTATATAGATACACATACAAAATTAGAAGATCATATACCTTTCACAATTATGGGTAGGAAAAATATTCTTAACCAAACAAAAGAGAGTCAACTACAAAATAGTAATAACAATAACTTTAATTACATGAAACTGAATAACTTCTGAACAAACAAAATTCATGCACTTAGAATAAAGAAAGTGATTGAATGGGGGAAAATCTCTTTATCAAATTTCTCTGATAAGAGTCTTACATCCAAGATATGTAATCAATTTATAAGTATACTAAGTATACATAAGACTAATAGCCATTTCCCAAGAGATAAATCATCAAAAGATATGAAAACAAACAGTTCTCAAAAGAATTACAAAGAATTCACACCACACAAAAATGCTCCAAGTCACTAATAATAACAGAAATGAAAACCAAAACAACTCTGAACTTTAACTTCATGTCCTCCTATAAATTGACAGAGATGGCAAAAAAAATATATCAGTAATCAGTGTTGAAGGGATTATAGAAAGAAAGGCACACTAAATACATTGTTGATAGAGTTGTAAAATGCTATAACTATTTTGGAAAGCAATTTGGAATCATACAAATAAAGTAACTAAAATGTCATTATCCTTTGAACTGGAGATTTCATTGCTCAGCTTATACTCCAAGCAGGCCACCAATAAGAAGAAAGTCCCCACGTATAATAAAATATCGATAGTTGCACTTTTCATAATAGCAAAGGCTTAGGAACAAAGTAAATGCCTATTGATTGAGGGAATAGCTAAACAAATTATGGTACATAAATGTAATGGAATATTACTGCACTATAAAAAATGATGTTATGTGATAAACACAGAGTGTATGAAAAGATCTACATGAACTGATGCAAAGTAAAGTAAGCAGAGTCAAGAAAACAAAATATGCAATAACTACACAATGTACTCGGAAAGAACAACCACACATCAAAAAGTCAAAAGTGAACAAAATTGTAAAGATCAAGCCTGATCTGATTGAAGAGATGTGAAAAGACATACCCAACCTACCTCTTTATTAGGGAGGTCAGATATCCATGAGTACTACACTTTGCACATGATTTGGGGATTTTTCAACGTATTTATCAGTTGTGCTGATTTGTTATCTTTTTGAAAAATACTATTTGTTATATGGGATAAGTTTATGGGACAGGTAGAGACAGGTATACTTGGAATCACTATGACAATGTAAGAAGCCAAAGACATCAATGAAATCTTGTTTTTAAAAAAGGGAAAAAAGAAAAATAGGTGAAGTAAGAATTACTGAAATTATTACATATTATTATCATATATTATATCAGTTCTATAAGGAAAAATATCCCCCAGTTCAAATAATTTGGTTTATAAATTACATACAATATTTATTAACAATTGGGTGCTTTTACCATAGATGGTTAATAGGAAGAAAAAAGGGTTAAAAATTTTATTCAGTCTTTATGAACATTCTTTTCTGATATTCTTTTTTAACACTTGACTATCACAAAGGCAGAAATTAAAGAACACAGGAATTGTTTTTCTACTTTCCTCTTATGTGATAGACATTTATTTCTTTATTGTATTTCTCCAGGATGCAGAAATGTTTTTGTTCATTGTAGAATTGAAACAGAACATGGTAATTTCTGATTATTTTGCTGTATTTGAGTGATTATTAGAAGTCAATCCCCCACATTGCTCCCCGCCATTTTACTGAAGCAGGAACTTGTATATTTTACTTCAAGTTTAGCATTTCCTGAACATGACCAAGTTATATTCTATTGCTAGGGAGAGTCATTATATTTTGTGTCCTAATGCTATGCAACCCTTGTCCCAAGGCCCATTGGTATGGAGGTATGGATGAGATCCAGGACCCTCTCTCGGTAAAGCTATCTTGCTCCCAATGGAGAGCTCCTTCACTTTGTCTTGTTTAGTATGCATACTCCTATGTATGCCTTCTCTGATTTCCATTTTACTATGACTTGACTGAATAGACTTCTTTGCTATTCTCTATGTGTGTTCATTGTTGAATTAATATTTGGTGGGAGAAAGGAGGAGCTCACTCACAGCTTGTGTTTGTCCTTCCTTCATGAAGAGGACCATCATGTCAGGGAGATGATGGCATGAGTTGCAGTTGACTGACTTGAGTGAGGGAGGTCTGTGCAAGGTCACCAACCTCACTTTCTCCTTCAGAGCTCTCTGGGTCCAGAGAGGGTCCAAGATGCAATGGGAAACCCTGGCCCTTTAAGGCTAAGGTCTTTTCAGGTTCTCACTTTGAGTGAGATAATGCTCATTCAGTGAATAGGCCTCTTCAAGAAGTTACTCAAGGGATAGCCCCTTCAATACAAAAAAAAAAAAAAAAAGAAGAAGACTGGGAGGGGAAAACCCTCAGAGTTCCTGGCCAAAAGAGGAATAGTGACTATTTAATATTTACATTCCCTCTCCTCTCTTGTTTCTCTTTTGTCCAGGACCCCTGAAGATCTTCCCCTCCCAGTTTGATTTTTTTAATTAAAGGAAATGTATACAGTGTAAAGTTTCAAATGTGTTTGAAACATATCCTAATGTTAAATCCATCTGAGCCTGTGATGGATTTTTGAATGTCAAAAATGTGTGATTTTTATGATGATATTTGGAAATGAAATTCTCACGTCATCCAATAGTATGAGAATCTAGAATCTTGGTTTAAAAAGTCTTTGAATCACCTACAGAAAGGTGAAAAGATAAAGAGTTTTCAGGGATGAAAAGTTAGCCTTTTTACCCTCTCAGGTACTTACAACACATCTCCAGTCTCCTTGTCTACATCTTACTAATGGAACCAGATGGTTCTGAAGGAGAAAGTGAAGCTGGTGACTTTGCACAACCCTGCCTCATTCAAATCCAATTCAATGCAAGTCATGCCATCATCCACCTGATGTCATTGCCCTCTTCCATAATGAAGGACAAAAACTAATGACAACAGTTTGCAACACTCCAGATACTGTAGAAATGCCTGTTAACATTTTGTCCCTTACCATTTAAGAAGCTATTCCCTTAATTAGAACATGTCTTTAAGATAGAATTAATCATGAATCTTCTGGGACTTCATACAGCCAAAGCAATTGTCCCCTTCTAGATTGTTTATATTATGATAGACCTTGAGTTATACAGTCTGTATCTGTGAGAAATTTCCAAAACAATTTATCTAGAAAGAAAAAAAGCTGTCAATTGAAACTGAAATGAGATTCAGAAATGTCATTATGCTTAACAGGAAATCTTGATCCTTCAAAATATGATAATAAGAAAATTGGTTTTAGATTTTAAAGATTTTAATGGGTTTTGTGCATTTAGGAAGAGGGGAAGGGAATAAGCATTTATTAAATGACTATTATGGCCAAACCCTCTGCTAAGCACTTTACAAACATAGGTCACACAACTATAAAAAATTTCTATATGGAAAACAGTTTCAGTGACATGAACTGGGATAGAATATAATTAATTTTGAAGTTTTCTTATAATATATAGAATAATGGATAAATGGAAAAGTATTTTTAAGCACTTACTATGTGCTGGGAGTACAAATAGACAGTCCCTGACATTAAATCCATGTGAACTCTGTGTGTGTGTGTGTGTGTGTGTGTGTGTGTGTGTTTGTCCTTCATTGCCGAAGAAGACCTAACATTAAGGAGTTTAAATTCTTCAAAGGGAACACAAGCCATACTGGGGAGTGGGGTAATAAGAAAAGAGTGCACTGTTCTAAGGAAGTGGCTCATTTCTGAGAATCTTACTGGTCCTAACCAAATGACTATGTTTCTATCAGTGCCATTCACATTTTTCTGTGGTACTCTCTGGAATCACATTTCTTTTTCTTCCTCTTTCTCTCTTCTTCCCCCTTCCTTTCCCCAGTCTCTCCTAATAGCAACCACCAGAAATCTGGCTCTCAAAAATGTTTAACCCAAAATCCCAGCTATGTAACTATTGGGTTAGATTGATTGTTTAGAGTTTTAAATTCTTTTCATTGAACTGTAATATGGAAAATTTAGAATTCAATCAGCAAAGCGTGAATTCAAAATCTAGTGTTTCAAAGAATGAGTGAATGAAAAAACATATATTAAGTCCAAAGTGCTGGGATTACCAATAGAAAAGCAAGACAATCCCTATTCTCAAGGAGTTCACATTCTAACAGACAGAGAAACTGCATACAGGTGGTTTCAACTGCCAGTCAGATGAAAAGAGCCAGTGGACTTTAGGGTACAATAACAAAGCAGATGGTAATGCTTCTTATTTAGTGTCTCTTCCATTGATAAAAACCATATCCGTTGAACCATTTGACAATGGCAAACACTCGGATGGTGAGGGCTTTGTTTGCCAGGTCTTCAGTAGCTGTGGCTGCTGATGAGTCAGGAACTATAGCACCTGCAGAAAGTGTTAGCTGTTCACATCTCCACAAAAGTTGAATACCTGAACAATGACTGGGTTGTGTAAGCAGGGCCAGTGATTTTTTTTGGGGGGGGGAAGAATTGGGAAGAGAAGTGTGCTGCTTTTTCCAAGACCCTGGGGCTTGTGGTCCTGGTTTGTCTCCATCCAGATCTGATGGGAAGTTATGGTTGAGTGGTTTGATTTGACCGAAACATTCCTATCATGGTAATAATTCTGCAAATCAATTGTCCTCTGTAATTAAGGACAATACACAAATTAATCCAGAAAGGCTTGTCTTTAATATATATAAAGTATTAAGATGTAAAATCCCAAATACTGTTATAGCAATTTAATTATTTAATAATTTAATACATTCTAAAGTTTCCCCTCTATTTACAAGTCTTAGAATTATTTATTCTTTTTAAGCATTACGGTATTGGTTAATTATAAATTACATGATTTAATGATCTGTAGAGCATATGTTATTGGAGGTATTTTCTCTCTCTGATCAATCTGAAAGCATCCGTTATTCGAAAAAAGATAAGTCAAATTTATGAAGATGCTGAAAGGTTTTAGATCTTAGTTTAATTCTATTTTGATGAAATTTGGTTTTACTTGAGACACTTGATCTCTCTCTATTGGACATTACTATACCTCTTCGAATGTGATTAATATCGCTGCTAAATTTTTTAAGATAAAGGCCATTAGGGAATGCGAATAAGAAATAATGAATGTAAAAATTTGAAATCAAACATCACTGTCAGTTGGTATCAATTTCATTTCTGTAGTGGGGATTACTAGCTGTTGATTATGGATCATTTATTGCTATAGATCATTAAATAATAATTATTATTAATATAATATATTAATAATAATTAATATAAATAAATATTAATTAATACAATTACTAATTATTATTAACCATTGATTGTGAAATGTTAATTTAAGGTTACTGAGTATTAGTTATCAACTATTAATTATTGTTTTTTGGTTAACTATTGATTATTACTGCTAATTGACCATGATTTACACATGTTGGAGTACTACTTTTGATTATGTGTACTACTGATTTTAAATTATTCCTTAATTTTCATAATAATTAAATATTTATTATTTTTAATTAGAGAAAATGATTTCCTAATGCTAGGATACAAATTGCAAACTGATGGGTTATTGTCACTGTTGTTCAATTATTTTCAGTCATGTCTGATTCTTTGTGACCCCATCTGGGATTTTCTTGGCAAAGACACTGAAGTGGCTTATCATGTCCTTCTCCAGTTCATTTTCCAGATGAGGAATCTGAAGCAAATAGTGTTAAGTGACTTGCCAGTGTCCCATAGTTGGCAAGTGTGTAAGGCCAGATTTGAACCCAGGAAGATGAGTCTTTAACTCTAGGCCAAGCACTCTATCCACTGTGTCACCTAGCTGGCCCTAAACTGATTGGCATGTATCCCATAATCATAAGATTTAAGATCGTTCAACTGAAACTGTCCTCTCCAAAGTTACCAGTGATCTCCTATTGCCAAACCTAACTGCCTTTCTTCAGTCTTGATCTTCCTTGACCTCTATGGTCTTGAAAATCATTAATCACCTTCTTCTTCTGAAAACTCTCTCTTGTTTTTGTGGGACTGCTGTCTCCTGATTCTTCTCCTATCTGTCCAATCACTTCTCAGTTTCCTTTGCTAGATCATTCATATCATTCGCTTTATCCATGGGTGTCCCCAAGGTTTTATTCTGTGCCCCCTTCTTCTTTTCCTTTTATATTATCTCACTTAGTGATCTCATCAGCTCCCCTGGATTCATTTATCTCTATGTAAATGCTTCTGAGTCTATAAGCCATAATCATATATCTCCAACTACCTCTTAGACATCTCAAGTTGTTGTCTTCTAGGCCTCTCAAAGCCAGTATGTACAACACTACTCATTATCTTTCCCTGAATACTTTCTCCTTCCAAACTTCCCCGCCACTGTCAAGAGCACCAACAGTCAGTCATCCAAGCTTACAATCAAGCAGACTGATCTCCTGCCATCCCCTATAGGTGTTCCTTCTCTCTCTATTACTTTATTAAGAGCATTGTCTTTCTTCACTTCTGCATTATCCCCAATGTTTGGCGTATAATAAGTACCTAATAAATGATTTTTATTCGTCGTTTCATTCTTGCATTTATTTTCACAATTATGGCTCCTTCAGTGTGGATATACTTGGTCTGATTTGGCTGCTGTTCCCATCTTTCTTCTCTCTTTTAATACTATTTCTATCTTGTCTGTAAGAACACCCAATAATATAATATTAGGGTCCAATAATGTTATTTCCATTATCTTTGATAGGAAAATAGTTTGTTAAAGTAATGTTTATTGATCTTTTCCATTTTTCTTTTATGTCATCCTATTTTTAATGTTTAAATGCCCTTAAGATGACTTTGCTTAGTTTACTCTCTTACCAAGCTCTTTTTCAACTATCTTAACCTTTTATTGCTTCCCATCACTTTGCGAGATGATTGTCCATTATCCTTCTTTGTAACATTTTTCAAGCAGGTTTATGTTTTAAACACTTATTGCTTTTGGCAGTTATCTCTCTGCTTGGCAAAAAAAGTAAAATATTTGCTCACTAAGGCACTTTATAGGCTCTTTTGGTCTTATTGGGCAGTAGATTTGTTAACTTGTGTATAAAATTGTTATAATCAACGTCAGTGACTCAAGTGTGGCCCTTTGACTGAATCCAAACTTCACAGACCAAATCCCCTTAATAAAAGGATTTGTTTTGTAAAACTTGGATTAACCTAAGGACATTGAAGGCCACATGTAGCCTCAAGGCTTCAGGTTCCCCACCCCTGATATTTGTCTCTGATGTTCACTTCCCTTTTCTCAATGCAGATTCTGACTTCATCACATAACTAAAACTGCTCTCTTTAAAGTTTTCAATCTAATGACCTTTTCCTCAATTGCTATCCTTCTTGACTGCAACTATCCTCTTTTACTGGACACCCTCCTTTGCTCTAAATTTTCATGACACTGCTTTCCCTTGGTTCTTTTCCTACCTAACCACTTTACAGTCTCTTTTGCTGAATCTCCTTCATTTATGTCATTCCCACTAACTTAGTATATTTAAGATCTTATCCTGGGCCCCATTATCTTCCTTCATGTACATCTCTCATTTAGCGATCTCATTAGCTCCAATGAGATCAATTTTCATTTCTATGCACCTCTCACATATTCACAACTCTATTTCAGGCTTTCATCATCTCTTACTGAACTACTGCAATAGTCTCCTTCCCAATTTTTCTTGTTTGTATATAGATAACTGAGAATCATATGCTTAACTTTTCATTGTTATGTATGTGACTCTTTTATCCAAATTTAATATTTTGCTATTTGATTTATAGTCTTGTGCTGTATATCAGTTGAGTGGGAACTGGATGGGGATTTGTCACATATTAAACCTACTGCTTATGGGAATTCCAAAATGAATATAGCACTACTTTTTTAAACCTTTACTGAAGTCCCACTTCTATGTCTCATCATGACTGAAAGTGACCCTGAATTCTCAAAAGCTTTTCTAGTGACCTGTAAGCCCTGGTCACTTCTATCAAGCTAAAAAACCTTTAATGCATCAGAAATACACAGATATCCCTTCACATCGTGGGGGGCAAGGGGAGGTTAGGGGCACGGCACCTCTAAAATCTGGAAAATCCTTGTAAATTTTTTTGGCTCTCATCTCATACCAGAGAAGTCTGATTTTTTTCTTTCTCTTTTATGGGGTGTTTATATTACCTTATTGTAAAATTTGGATTAAATATTTGATCATAGGTTATATGTAGGTCAATGTAAAGTAAAAATTCTGTGTGAAGAAGAAACAAAAATATGAGAAAATTAACAATTTTTTAAAATGAAACAAATTTAAAAATAATACTGAATATACTGCACGTACAATAAAAGATATTTCAACCCTTTATGTGTAGTCTGCTGGCTTTCATGATCCTTTCACAAACTTTAACTTTTCACTCATCTTAACTTTAAAAAATAAATTGTATGCATTTATGGTATTAAAAGATAAAATATGCTAATATTATACAATGCTGTACATATATTTTATGCATTTCTGAATTTCTAAACATTTTCTATATAGTCTGCTGGTCTTTATGTGTCATCTGCAGCTTACTTAAAACTCTCCAAAAATTCCCATTTGACTTCTTATGTTGATCCACAATATATCAAAACTGTGAAGGGGAAAGTCACAGTGTGAAAGGAATAACTGTACTATGTGTTATTCAAGGACCAAACCAGTTAAATTTAGAGTCTCATCACTAAGTGACGCGTGTTTTTCACCCCAGCAACTCATGAAACCTATCTCATATAATAAGGTTGTGATAAGTGTCGGGGCAAGAAAAAGCATCTTTGGGAAATGCTGAATAAAGTACAGTATAATTCAACAAACTATTATTAAAGTCTGAGCCTCCAAAAACCACAGTATTCAAGCAACAAAGAACCCTTGGGCCCAGTCTATCAGTAAGTTGACCTAATAATAAGGTTAAACCTATTCATACTCTGAGACCAGTTCCCTGCTTACAAAGACTTTGGCTTAACAAACTCTGTTCTTGTCCTAGACACTTTGTCTACATCCTGTCTTCATGTTTCCTAGAATCTTTGGCCTCACCCCAACCCCATCAAATTTTGTTTTAGGTTGGTTCCTGGTCCCTTTTTTTTTTTTTTAAACTGAGCTCCTGATTCTTATAGCCTGGCTTGCTGAGCCTATGTCTATAGTGCTAATATGCTTCTCCCAGCCTTGGAAGACATGCTGATTTTGATACTCTTGAGCTATAGTATCTCTTTTCCTCCCTTCTTGCCTCATCTAATCTTTTTCAACTTGGCCTCTTGTCCCTCTTTATTTACCATCCCCCCTGGGACTCTGCATTTGAAGCTAGAGTTCCTTCTGGGGAACCTGGCAGGACACATTCTAATAGAGAGGGTATCATTTAGATATGAGAGAGGCCACTTAGAAATTACCTGGACTCAGAGTAAAAGTGGCATTTCTGCTGAGTGCTCCTGCTCTTCAGATCTCCAGGAAGCCAGCATCTGAATATCAAATGCCATGTTCCTTAATCTACATATTAGAAAACTCCCATCAGAGTCATACAAATTCATAAAGCAGATGGTTGGAGAGGTATAGCATTTAAAGAGAGGAAAGAAGCAGAATATTCTGAAACTGTCGCCATCAAGGGATTTCTGCCTGAGTAGAATATCTCAAAGCTAAAGAGACAACTGTGTTTCCCAAAAGATTACCATGTGATGAATTCAAGGGGAGAAGTAATTCTAGGTAATGACTATTCAAATTAGAAAATATTCCTATTTCATCTAAATATGACCAAATGCACCTGGTTGGTGATGACACGGAAAAGAGAATTTGGTTGATGCTCCCTTGGGAGTCGCATAAAAAATTCCAGTCAATGACAACACTAATTTGCCAATGAACTCCATATAGGTGTGCTTCACTTTAAAGAAAACCAGTATACAAACATCTATACTCAAAAGGCAGGTAAATGAGAAGTGGGAGATTGGTATAAATAAATGTTCATAAGCAAAAGACTTACTTTAAGAGTTCTTTAAATAGCAAGCATTTATGGCCAAATTTTCAGAAACAATAATGACAAAAAAAGCCACTTTTAAATGAAATTTTAAATGGAAAATTCTAGACTTTAAACCAAGTCAAAGTTTCATTCTACATATTATTGTGTAAAGAGAGGGGAGATTTTTACCAAGACAATAGTCAATTTAGTTGTTTAATTATTATAATAGATTCTACTTTCCCTCCCTTCCAAATTTAATTTTAGCAACATTTATGGTATGTTTTTTAAGAATATCATCAAATAAATCCCCAAAAGGCATAGTAAACTAACCAGATGCAAAGATTGCCAGCCTCTAGCCATCTGTGACCACCAGATGTGGTAATAATTGCATGCCTCCTTATATAAACAACCCTCTGGGAATTTCAGTCACACTGGTATTTTGCTGGGGCAGATAGGTGTCTGTGGACTTGTTAATATCTCTCCTTAATCTGCGGCCACCCTTCCTGTGGGCGAGGAACTTTCTTATATAAAAGATACATCAGTTAGAATTGTTGTACACTGGGATTGTGTTAAGTGGGGCACACCTTTATGGAGTACAGTGGCAAAGCAAGATGGCCCCTAAAATGAGTGGAGGTTTAGCAGTAAGAAAAATAAATAATTCATGAAGGAAATTATACCTGTACCATTTACCTACCCTAGTCAGGCTCAGCAGCCTTCTTAATACTTTGTAAAATATAGGTAAGAAAATAATTCAGTCTTTCACTTTGTATAATCCACTTTTCCAGGAGCTGAGCCAAAGTCAACACTTAACTATAATTTTTAAATAGAATTATGCAAAAAGAAAAAACAGAATCATAGAATATCAAAGCTAGAAGAGACTTTAAAGATTAAAGCCTTAACAGGGAATATGGAAAAATGTAAATACAAAATTGTATTCTTTTTCCAACAACCATGTAACAAAAATGCCTCCCTGGCTCTCTTCTCCCAAACTACCACCACTTTCTTTTCACTAGTGAACAGATGTAATCAAAAGTCAACCAGAAATGTGCATTGTGTATTTTTGTGTGTTTAATTCACATATGTGTGTGTGTGTACAATCCCTCATATACCTGTATGTTTTTTTCATATTTAAATGTTTCTCTTGGTTTCTCTGACTCACTTTTATATTTTACCTAGTTAACCATTATGAGTTTTGGAAGAGCATATTTTTTCTCATCCTTTTTAGTTTCTAATTTAACTTAAATTATTTGACATTTTCACTGGTAGATAATATGTTTTCCACTTTTTTCATTTAATATAAGCACAGATGGAGTTGGGTGGGAGGAAATTACTTTGCAACTGTTTAGAAAATGGATTGGAAAGGAAATAGATGAGTCAGGAAGTTATTGTAACAGTCCAGGATGAACAATGATGAAGGCTTCAGGCAAGGTGATGGCCTTTGGAATAGAGAGAAGGGGATGGATGAGAGAAATGTTGCAGAGGTAAATCAGTAATGATGGTGCCAGATTGATGTTTATTTTTTAAAGTGAAAACACTTGGCTTTACATGACAGAAAAGAAGCCAATATATTTAACATAAAAATAAAAAATATATTAAAAAAAACATGCAGAGGGCTATAGAGGAATGAATGTCATTTAAGAATCTTATTTCCAACTAGTGACTTCCACCTCTCCAAAGTGCCTCTTATTCCTTACCTGTCAAAGGATAATAAATAGCTAGGAAACCTTTCTTTCTTTCTTTCTCTGTAGGATAAGAGAAGAATGAGGCCTGCAAAGACACCATGGTCATTTCAAACATGTCTTTTAAAGTGATTTGGAATTCTACTAGACTGTAAGTTTCATGGAAATAAGCAATATAGCTTCAAAGCGTTATTCTTTGCCCAAGACCTAGAATAGTTTTCTGAAAACATTAGATACTTAATATTTGCTTATTAAATCAATTGTCCATATGGAGTAATCTAACTCTTTTTCTTCAGGATCAGATTAAACAAATGAGAAATGTCTTAATGAAGTTCAGATCTTTTAAGCTCTTCATTCAAATGAGTGTAAAAGGGATGTTAAGGAGTTTTTACTCAAATGCTTTACAAAGCACAACCACCAATCAGAGTCAGAAAAAAAATAACTATAATTGGCTGAGAAAGTAAATTAGGCAAACTCCTTGGGAATTTAAATAGCCAAACTCTGGAGAGTGTGAGTGGTTGTGAATAAAGACCTCTTCAAGGAGGAAGATGGGAAGAGGAAGGTATTTTTCATTTTCTCCTCTCCCATCAGCAATGCCCCTAGAAACAGATTTATTCATCCAGAAGGGGATATCCTATCCAAAAATTTAGAGTGAGTTCAAGACAACTCCAAGATTAGTTGGAGGAGCAAAGATATATCCCAAATAGAAACAGATACAGAAAACCTGTAACCTGAATGAAGACAGCAACTTCAAAGAGCATGACTCCTGGCAGTAAAGAAGAGAGCCCACTGTAGACTCGAGAGAGAGCTAGCCCTGACAACCAAGAGTTGGACCACAGGAGGACTTGACAAAGAGAGAAAGGACTTCTAGATCTTGTGGTATCAAGACTTGTAAGGTGTCTGACATTTGCATATCCTACACGTGCTACCACTACCAGTGTACTCTGAACCTGCTCTTCCCATGGATGCTTTAAGTATTGTTGGGAGAATAGATCCACATTTACCAAGGGAAAAGTTTTGTAGCTACTAGTTTCACTTGCTTTTGCAAAGAATTGTGACAATGTTAACGAGAGGTACACCAGTCAGGATTTTGAGCTACAGTAAGGAGTAGCCACTTTTAGTCACAACTCTAGAGTATAGCCACAAGCATGTTGTAACCTTGTAGATCTTTAATGGAAAGAAAACTTTAGTCATGGTATCTTTATTTAAAAAATAGAATCACCAACAGCATGAAAAGAACCAATGAAGCCTTGATCATTATATCACAAAATATTGGGGTGTAAGGTCTTCCTTTAAAACCTGAACAATACATGCTTAAAACTAATTTCTACTCTGTTCATTAAATATACATTTCTTGAGATCCCAACTGTGTGGAAGGTATTGTGTAAATGCTGCAATGCTTCACAGAGATGAGAAACTGATGATATCTGGAGCCCCAAGAAGCATTATAGAATACTAGGGCTGGAAGGGATAAGTATTTCCTAGTATTTCATGCAAATTTTATGGTATTTGAAACTGTAAGGGAAGCTAAAGATCATTTAATTCAATCCCTCTCATTTATAAATAGAGAAACTGATGGCCAGAGAGAAATGATAACATCTATGTAGTATGTTATGGTCCGCAAAGCACTCTACAGAGTAGGTGTCACTGTTATCCTCACTTTACAGATAAGGAAGTTGTGATGGACAGAGGTTAAGTGAATTGTCTAGGATCACAAAAATGATGTGTCTGAGACTGGATTTGAACTCAAGGCATCATGACTCCAGGTCTAGGCTAAGATCAGGTTGGCAATTAGGAGACCCAGAATTTGAAGACAGGTCCTGTGTACCTATTTCCAGTGCTTTTTTCAATTTATGCCACCATATTCAAGAATGAATCACTTTGAGTAAAATGGAATGTTTCTAGTGTGAATTCATTCCATTTTTCAGTAGGTCTAATCATTAGTAATTCTTTCCTTATATTGACCCAAATTTGCCTCTCTATACTTCTTACCCATTTGTCTCAGTTCTCCCTAAAAGCATTGTCATTTAACAAGACCTGTTAATCTTCAGTCAAATACAGCAGATCAACTGAAACCACTGGACAAATTCCAAGTCAGAAAATCAGGGAGAGTCAAGTTGGAAAGCAGGGTGAATGTGGAGAATATTAAGAGTAATGGCTTGAGAAAAGCTGAAGATACTCTTTCCCTATCATGATTGGAAAGGAGCAAAAGAGAGAGAAAGAGAATGGAAAAAGCCTTCTTTCTTGATGGAATTGTTTTAATCTTTAGCTTGTAAAAAAGTAAAGAGATTTCATCTATCTATATAGAGACAATTTGTGATGATTCTGGGTGAGCTCTTAACTCACAGCTAAAATATTGTAATTAATTATCTGTGTCTTTGTCATGGTTTTCATTATTAAGAAATTGAATCTTATGTAACTCTAATGTGTATTTAGTCCTAGGAGGTTAAGGGATTTAATTTTTTAAAAAAGAAAGAAAAGAAAAGAAAGATATGGGTAAACTACTATTGAGAAAGGAGATTTCTAGAGTTTTTAAAATAATATTTGATTAACTAATAGAGTCTCTGAGCTTAGTTGCTTAATTGAGTTATATGTTTTAATTTAATTAATGAAGAAATATATAAACACACTCCTTGATTACCCTATAGGTTATTCAAGTAGCAGAATGAGAGATGACTTACATGTGAAGTTGGCAGAATTTGCAACCATACAGAATTTTTCCTCACTTTTTTCATACTTTAACAAAAGAAATTTTCATTAAGACAAGTAAAGATAGTTATCTGTGCTCAATGTGTAAAAGATTGGGAGTAAGAAAAGACAGGACAAAGAGGTGTTTACTAGTGGTTATTGTCACTAATAATGTCCTGAGGTTATTCAGTTATGAAATAAATGGCATAAGTGACTTCCTCTGGTATGCATCAGACAAAATGGATGTGCTTATGAAGAGCATGGCCTAAGGTATTGGAAAAGTTTCAATTATTTAGAGATTGTGGGATGGTGCTTATAATTAATAGTACCAAGGTACCTAGAATTATCTTCTCTCCTGTTACCCAGAGCAATTTGGAATGAGGAAGTTGCAAATAAGTCACATAAGCAGAGGGCTTACATAGCTGTGAGGATAATTGGGTTTTGTGATGTTTTGTTTTTGTTTTTGTTTTGGGGGAAGGAATAGGTGGTTTGGATACAACTTCAAGTCAAATCCACTCAAATACGGAATTACCACCATTTTTGTTCTGTTAGATTCTGCACTAGTGCACATTCCATTCCTAAGAATCTCAGGTCAATGCTTTCCCCACTAGAAAGCAAAGACGGTCTCTGGACAAACACTTCCACAATAAACCTGGTTCTTTAAAGCACTACTGAGGGCAAAGGAATATCAAAGAAGAAACAGAATCTCTACTCTGGGTGGATGGGTCAATAATAACAGATAACAGAGAAAAGCCTTGTTTTCCATTCTTCTTTATCTTATTTTCAGTCAAAGAAAATGTCCTTGGAATGTCGAGAATAGATCAAACAATGGTTAACAAATTACTGTAAATAAAGATGAATGAGGAGCTAGTAAGAGAACACTTAGTTGCCAGCAAACCCGGAACTAAAGTCCTAGTGCAACATACAAATTGGCAATTGTGACATATGAGAAGTTGTTAGGAATTTTGAAAAATTATAGAGGATAGGAGATGTCCCATGTATCTACAGCAGGGCAAATGTCCTTGAGATTTTCAAATCCAGGAAGCTATAGGCCAGTGAGCTTAAATCAAACTTTTTGTGGATAAGACATTCTGAAGAGAATTTCTGAAAGACTTTACCTGGCAACCCAGGAACACTGAATTATTGGATTCCATGTTTTTGGATGAGTCAGCCTTTAGAGTTGTTGGTAACAGGTAACTCTAGCTGTGATCTGTCTTACAGATGAGAAATGATTGAATAGTCTATGTTTCTATAATATTGGTTATTGTTGATCCCTTAGGAAAGAAGTTGTCTTAGTCCTTCCTCAGTATTACAGTAGCTGCACAACTTCTCTCATTTTTTATCTGCTTTGATTGACTATGCTCCGCAAAGAAGTAGGAGCTTACAAACTTGCACAAAGGAGTAACAGCATGCAGAAATGTTAGGGAATAAATTGAGTGTAGTTGTATTTAATCAAAGTCCTATGATTGGTTGTCATGGGAAGGATAGGATATGATCTATCTTCTAATATTCTGATCGATCAGTCATGACCTTGGAGTCAGATCACTGACCTCACTTTGGAGACTATTGGTCATTTACCTTTAATGATCCTTATTAGTTTCCTTTTTAAAAAAATAATTTAAAATATTCAGTGATTGAAAACATATTTTCTCTCCCTCTCATCTCCCCCTAGAGAATTGTTTTGAGGATTAAATGATTTAATATTTGCAAAGTTTTTAACACAGTGCCTGGCACATCATACATGCCTAATCAATGCTTTTCCCACTTCTTTTAAAAATAAAAGTGAAACTCTTACCTTTCTTCAAGAGTTTGGCAAAACAAAATCATGCATTAGCAATGTCAAAGAATGTCATTCTACACCTTGAGTAAATCATTTCTCTGACAGAAGGTGGTAACATTTTCATTATCAGTCCTTTGGAATTTTGGTTGTTCATTGCATTGATTTAAGTTCTTAATTATTTCAAAGGTGTTTGTCTGTAAAATATGGCTGTTCTACTCCACTCTACATCAATTCATATAAGTCTTTCTAGGTTTCTCTAAAGTCATGCTTTTCATTTCTTATAGCTTTACAATCTATAAAAGATGTGTTTAATATTTCTGTTTTCCACATTTGCTTTTGAGGGTTTAAGCCTTAATACATTCTCAATTTTTGTAAGATTCACATACAGTTGAAGGATATATATGTTCCTTTTCATTCTTATTCAAATAATAAAGTATTACCTAACTTTTCCAAAATTTTATTTAGTTTATTTATTCCTTTTTTTAGATTTGTCTAGCTCTGAAAGAAGCACATTGAGGTCCCCCACTATTGTCATTTTCCTGCCTGTTTCTTCCTGTAACTTATTAGCTTTTCCCTAAATTGCTATGCCATTTGGTGTACATTTATTATACTGGAATTTTGGCAACAATGTTCATGAGAATTTTCACTTGAGAGTTTCAGGAGGTAATTAGTAGATTTTATTTTTATTTTCACTTTACTCTTTGGTTCTATTGGACAATGATTTTTTTTGAAATGTGATTTGTAGGCTCTTTTCTTGGTCATGGCTTTCAGGAAATACAATTATACTTAAATTATCTTTCATTATTCTATTTTATAGGTTAGTTATGTGTTATATGAGATAAATTACATTTTTTAATTTTTCAGACTGACTTTATTTTAATAATTTTTTTCTCCTGGAATCATTAACCTACTTTTATCCATTCTAATTTTCAGGGAATCTATTACTTGGGTAAGTTTTTGTGCCTCTTGTACTAAAATATTAATTCTCCTTCCAAATCTTTCTTCCAAAGCTGTTATTCCTTTTCCAATAATTCCCTCTAGAACTCTTATTTTATTTATAGCATCACTTTTAAACACTTGCTCTATTTTTTCAGGAATTTTAGTTGAATTTTTGTCTATGCTGTATTTTTCTTTGAGGCTCCTAAAATTCTTCATATATAAAGTGGGATGATGATACTTGTACTACCTATCTCCTAGGACTTTTGTGAGAATTAAATAAGATAATATATATGAATCTATCTTATAATTATAAAGAAAGATATAAGGGCAATTTATTATTATTTTCATGATTTAGTGCAAAATAGTTATTAAAGTTTAAAACTTCACTAAGACTTTTGGGACACCCTATATCAGAGTTGTCTCAGAGATGGAGACCAGAGAACAAGCCAAAATATTCTCTTGGAACTTGCAATGTTCCTGTCTTACAGGATGATGTAAAGCAGACAGAAGAAAGTAATTTCTGAAATACTACGAAACAACCCTGAAAGCAGTCACTATAACAAATGTAAACTAAAGTGTTTTATTAGCAACGGTGCTTTTGCAAACACGAAACACCCTGCAGATGATACACAATGCATAAATACTCATATAGTATCGATTGCCCTGATCAGTCTCAGTCATCTATCATTTTCCATGCCATGACACATCCAGGAGAAATATGAAAATGTGTGTTCTGCTCTGTTCTACAGTTTATAGGAAAATGCTTCATAAATTTACCAGTTTTAAGACTCACTGGGTGATTTTATGGAGAAAAGCATAACTAGGGACCTTGATCTCCAAGCTGTATGTCTGCATGTGCTAAGTTCAAACCTTGAAAGTTCTCATAAATTACTTATTGGTTAATGACCTTATCCAATATTTCCACTTCGAACATCAGATTTTGACTCAATTTACCACTACCATCCTCAGGGTTTCCTTAGAAGCATAATATGTCTAGGTTGCTGCAGCTAGAGATGAAAAGGGCCCTTTACTTTCATGCAAGCATTCAAGTTAATAATGAATATATAGAAAATAGGGCATTGATGCTCAATTCTTTGCTGATCCTCCAGATTAGGGGTCACAGGATTTTTTCTCTTCTTTGGAAGATTTTGAGGCCAGGGACTTGGTGTGGTATAAGAAATCTCCTCTACTCTCCTCAGGAGACTAGAGTCAGGAATTCCCATAGCTCTATCTATCACTGCTCCCCACCCTCCATTCCTACCCTGATGCTATCATTTCTTAAACTGAGACACTCAGTTACTGTCTTTCCATAGCTGTCATCTGTGAGGTTGAGGGTTTGCTGAAATGAAAGACAGAGAGTCATGCATTTGTTCAGGTTTTACCCAACAAGGACCCAAGTCTCCTCTCTCTGTGTCGTCCCTCTCTCAGGTCTAATCTTCTAATCTTTGGCACATCTGAGCATTTTATAGGCTAGAATCCAAGGTGTAGCTTAGTTTTAATTTAATTTAGAACTAAAATAGCCATGACCCAATTCATGATTCAATCAAATCAAGACATGTCCATCTCCATAAGGAAATGTCTTCAAATGCAGAACAAAAGCTTCGTTCTTTGACCTCACCAAATTGACCAGGCTACTCTTTCATAATCACATTAAGGAGCTACCATCAATAATCTCAGTAGGGATATTCATATCTTTTATAGGGAGACACGACTCCTTGAAACAAAGTAAGAGCTTTCATACTGTCATAACCTTGGTCACCTTAACTTTTAAATGGTAAAAGATCAAAATAGATACAAAAGAAATAAAGAGAAAACACTTTAGATTAATCAAGAAGTCACAATACCATCTGGGTACATATGACAGTTTCAACTAATTTTCAAAGTCCATAGTTGAATAAAGTTCTCTTTTTCAGGCTATGAATCAGGAAGCCCAACTGATGTAAAGTACTGAACAATAAATACATTCTCTCTAAAGTTAGTGTAGGAACATGAGACGTTCAGAAAGATTATATAAGTAATGTATGAAGTATATAAATACAAAGTGCTTCTCCACTGAGGAAGTGGAATGGATAAAACGTATACCCATTGAGGCAGTAACTTACACTGCTCCAATCATTGCTCAGACACTGAACCTACTAGACTAAGACTGGTGGGATAGGATGGAAAAAGGAGAGGTTTAGAAATGCCATTCGTGGATTTAGTTTTGGGGGTGTTTTTTCAGTATATACTCATCAGCTGCTAAAAGAACAATGTGTTGGAGTAATCAGTGGCCATCCCAAAGTCAGTAAAAGCATGTTGGAAATAATTCTTGTCTGTGAGTTACTGTCATGTGTGTGATTGTGGGCTCATCATTTAATCTCCTCCGAATCTCATTTAGAATATGGGGGCAATGATACTCAAACTGTCTACCTCAGAGAGTTATTGTGAAGAGACCTTTGTGTGAATTTCAAAATGGTCTGTAAGAATAAATAGATGTAACCTAGGTTCCCAGCATATGTATACATCTATTCGTGCTTGTTATGGTCTATGGAATTATGCATGAGACGTTCTTTATGATAGAGTGAATAATCATGTGATGCTGAGTGTCTATGTGAGGAGAATAGAGTTTTGGAGAGGATAGCCATTCCTTCTGCAAGAGTGTCAAAGTACTTTAAGACTCTTGGGGATTAACTTTAGACACATGGAGAGGGGAATATGTCTCTGACTTCTGGATTGATTTTCTGGAGACTTTAAGGAATTATCTCCTTGGGTAAGATCAGGGCTGCTCCATACATTTCATGAGCTACATTTAGGCAATCCATGTGGACATGTGTTACTTGTGGGTGCACACATCCTTTACATATCTATATAGCTATATATTGTTATATATAGATATATAAAACAATGTCTATATGCATATGTAGATATGCATAATCATATCTATAGACTAGGGATAGAGTCCAAGTCATAATGTCATCATTTGTATCCTTATTCAAAAATAAGGAAACTCCCACTACCAATGTATACTTAACATCTTCTCTGAAACTTATGATCCAAAAGTTGCTTAGATCACTGACAGGTTAATTTTGTTTCCCAAAGTCACACAACCTGTCTATATCAGATTCAGATTGAAAACCAGGCCTTCTGACTCTGAGACCAACTTTCTATCCACTATGCCATGCTGCTTCTTATATCTATATAGCTAAATATATACATACACACAGAGAGAGTATTTCTATCTATATTTCAAATCTAACAATAAGAGGAAGGGGGGAGAAAGAAGGAGAAGGGGAAAGAAAGAAACAAAGAAAAAAGGAGGAGAGAAACATAGAGAGATAGAGTGTGAATCTCGAATTTCACTGTAGAAGCATAAGAACTCAAGGAGTTGCCCCTCCATTCTTGGAACTTTACTACATGTGTTCCTATGTATGTCCTTCATATATTACCACTATTTTTGCCCTCTCTACCCACTGATGACATATGTGTTAGAAGGGAAGTATGCCCAAGTTTGGGGAGGATGGGAGTGAGTGACATCCAATTGATGTTTTGGGACTTTTCTACAGTGCTATTTTATTAAATGCCATTGCTTTAAACAAAGTGAGTCTTCTGGATAACTAGAGAAAAAATAGACATATTAGTCAGGACTTATAAAGTATGGTCTTAATTGGATGTAGACTCACAGAGTACTTTGACCCTAGGATAGATATTTTGGAGCATCCATGTGTAAGAGGATGCCCTAGGTGCTACATATGTAAATTACGAATTTTCTTTTTGCTGGTCTCTTGACTTAATCTTACCTCTCTGGCTTTAACGTTGATCAGCTTCCAGTCATCATGTTAATCCTAGCCTATTCCCTGCTTAATTTACTTCATATAGTGAACCAACTTTGATTTCCTAGACTTTAGTTTGCTAGACATCTTTTGGTGTGACCTCTCCATGTAGGGGACAGCAGGTTCATACTTAGTGCCATCATTTCTCGTCTCTGTTTAGGAGCCTATCCTGATTCCCTGTCCCTTTCCTTCTGCATTGAGAAGTTTTGTCTAACAATATCATCTATTGGCTATTACCCAGTCACCATTTTTCTAGAACATGACATCATAGAAGACATTAATTTTTTATTAACATTTGTCACCCCAAGTATTTCCCCTCTTAGCCTCTTTCACCTCAATAGAAAGAAAAATATTCTTGAATTTTTTTTTAACTTACTCTTCTGCCTTTGTTTCCAAATTCCCTCATAAAAGGGAAATCCTTATCCTACTTGTGAGGATCCCTTTCTATCCACTGTATTATACTTCTTGTAAATGTGGAAAAAAAGATAACTAAGGCAGAAAAGTGTCCTTGGCCAAAAAAACGGTAATGCTCATTTCTCATCAGCAGTGGTTATTTATTAAGCAACTACTATGGGCAATGCTCTGTACACAGTGATATATGTAAGGGCTGTAGATATGAGTTAGACATAGTTTCTGTGCATAAGGCATTTACAATCCATTTGGAGAAACAAGGCATTTTTATGTTAAAAAATAAGAAAGTTACAGTCAGTATTTGATAAGTGCCAAATGAGTGATACAGATGATTCTATCTACTTGCATGACTGGGTGGTCAGGAAAGGTACAATGATGGAAACAAAATTTGAGTTGAACCTTAAATAGGATGTGATTTGATTTTTTAAAAAAGGGAGTAGAGGGCATTTGAAGTCAGGAAAATGATGTCTGCAAAGACGTAGAGGCAAGAACTGCAACTATAACAGGAGATATATGAGACAGAAAGCAGTAAATGGATCATTTGAATGATTTGAACCAGCTGATTTGAATAGGAACGGAGTAGGAAATAACCTTAGTAGTACAAATTGTGGTCAGATTATAAAGAACATTGAATATCCGTCTACCAGACATTAGCCATTTGGACATAACATATTACACCATGGGGAATATCTGAAGATTTGAGAGCAAGATAGGGATGTACCAGAAGGAGCTTTCAGGAAAATAATAAGATGATATTAACTGAAGAGAGAGACTGGAAATAAGGAGACCAACTGGAGATTATTACAATTGTCCTAGATGAGATTAAAAGAGTTTGAATTACGATGATCACAACAATAACAGGTCATATGTAAACAAGATGTTACAGTTTACAAATACACAGTTCCTCAAAACATAGAGAAATTTGAGTTACTGTTAGTCCTGTTTTACAGATGAGGGAAAACAGAGGTTTAGATATATTTCACTAATGTAATAGGTCTTCTTATTCAAGGTCTAAAGACTTTTTCCCTTCTTCTTGGAGGCAAAACTGACAGGATTTGGTGACTGATTAGATGTGGGGACCTTGTATACATTAAACATTCAGTAAATATTGGTAGAAATGGAGGTGGGAAAGGAAAGGAGAAGTCAAAGCCAATTCTGAGGCTGAACCTACGTGAATAATGAGAGAAAATAGAAAGTTGGAAGGAGAAACTAAAGAAACAGAGAAGCTTAATTTTGCTTATGTTGAATTTGGGGTGTTAGTGAAACTTTCAGATAAAGGTATCCAACATGTAGTAAGAAATCCATAGCTGGATTAAGTATGAGAACAAGATTTGGGAACCAAAAAGTTGTTGCTTAGCCTTCATTTTTGAAAAGGGTCAGAGACAACAGGGGGTGATGTTTTGACTTGTGCTGAATTAGATTTAAGTTAGACAGGAGGTTATCAGCCTCACTCACTCTTCCAGAATTCTAGAAATCCAGTGACAGGACAAAAGTCAAGATAGGTGGCAATGGCCCAGGATGCAGTGAATGACCTTAGTATCTTTGATGCCTGACCAAGCTCTAAGCATTCCACAGCACCTTCCTCAGCTACCTTCACAGCTATTGAAACAAACTATTCTCATACACCTATTCCACGAGGGGCAGTCTTTACATGGTTGAGGTAGACATTCCTTTAAATCAAAGATGGGTTTGAGACCCATCAGTTTCCCTCAACCTAGTTTAACCAGTCTGCTGCATTACCAGAGAAAAGCTGCTGCACATGCCACAGCTTCTTGGAGTCATGGGTAAGAGTTGATTGCCAGATAGGCAACAAAGGTGGATGAACAGCTCTGAAAATGACTCTGTAAGCTCTCATATCAGAGGTGCTAGTCCTAAATAGTACAAGCCATGGGAGCAGATGACATCTAACGGAGATATAGAGGGAAAAAAGTAAGTTCAATTTTTTTAATTTTTTAAAAATTTTATTTAAAATTTTGAGTTTCATATTTTCTCCTTCCTACCCTCTCTCCCTCTTTTACTCCCTCTCTGAGAAGATAAGCAATCAGATATGTTACACATTTGTAATTATGCAATATATTTCCATATTAGTCATTTTATGCAAGAATACTCAAATAAAAGAAAAAAGAAAAAAGTAAAAAAAATAGCTTGCTTCAGTCTGTATTTAAGCAATATCAGTTCTTTCTCTAGGGTCAGATAATATTCTTCATCATTAGTTCTTTGGGATTGTCTTGGATCATTATATTGCTAAGAATGGCTAAATCATTCACAGTTCTTCATTGAACAATATTGCTATTAGTGTGTACAATGTTCTCTTGGTTTTGTTCATTTCACCATGTATCAGTTCATGTAAGTTTCTCCAGGTTTTTCTGAAATCATCCTGTTTGTCATTTCTTATAGCACAATAATATTCCATCACAATCATATATCACAGCTTTTTCAGTCATTCCCCAATTGATGGGCAACCCTTTGATTTCCAATTCTTAGTCACACACACAAAAAAAGAGCTGCTAAAAATATTTCTTGCACAAATAAATCCTTTTCCCATTTTTGGATGTCTTTGGGATATAGACCTAGCAAAGATATTACTGGATCGTTTTATAGTCCTTTGGGCATAGCTCCAAATTACTCTCCAGCATGGTTAGACTAGTTCACAACTCCACTAACAATGTATTAGTGTCCAAGTTTTCCCAGAACCCCTCCAACATCTAACATTTTTCTCTTATGTCTTATGAGTCACTCTGATAGGTGTGAGGTGGTAATTCAGAGTTATTTTAATTTGCATTTCTCTGATCAATGATGATTCAGAGCATTTTTTCATGTGATCATAGATAGCTTTGATTTCTTAGTCTGAAAACTACCTATTCATATCTTTGGCCATTTATCAATTGAGGAATGACTTCTATTTTTATAAATTTCATTCGGTTCTCTATATATTTGAGAAATGAGGCCTTTATCAGAGACACTTGCTTCAATTTTCCCCAATTTTCTACTTTTCTTATAATTTTGGTTGCATTGGTTTTGTTTGTGCAAAAACATTTTAATTTTATAAAATCAAAATGATCTATTTTATATTTTGTAATGTTCTCTATGTCTTCTTTGGTCCTAAATTCATCCTTTATTCATAAATCTGACAAATAAACTATTCCATGCTCTCTTAATATGTTTATAGTATGGTGCTTTATGTGTAAATCATGTACCCACTTTGATCTTATCTTGGCATATGTAATGCTAATGAGAAAGATCTTCTGCACCCATTCATGGGCTTCCCTATTAAGGGAAGCTTGATTAGGGAAAGGCTACACCTTTTGTTAATTTTCCAATGATGCACTGGTTCTAAGGGTTGTGATGCCTTCTGGCTCTAAAAAATGTATAAGTACTAGGAGGTGAGGTTTTACTTTGGGGCTTACTCATTGAAAGTACTTGCTTGATCAAATAAGATGCTGGGCAGCCACTAAGGACATTCTCCCCCACCTCCAGCTTTGAAAACTCAGATGTTGATGCTTCTCTCTCTCATAAATATATATATGTGGTCAAACAGTTATCTGTCTGTTGATCTGTGATATATGTATTGCTTATGGTCAGGCAGCTGGAAGTACTGTCTATTGAACTTTATTTCTCTGTATTTTCTCTGAAGTTCAGCATGCTGACTTTTTCCCCTGAACTATGTGAATATGTGCTTGATTAAAGGGATTGTTGACCCCTCAAAAGTTGCCTTTCCTTTTATAAAAGCAGATTAAAGAACCTGTGACAGTAGGCCAACCTGGATGTGTCAGGGTGCTTGCTTTTACATAAAGAAGACTCAAAGATTGAAGACTCCTAAAAAGAACTGAGGATGGCTGGAACTCTGCCAGGAGATCCAATTTTTGGAAAACTTTTACAGCATATAGTGTGAGATGTTGGTCTATACCTAGTTTCTACCATGCTATTTTCCAATTTTTCCACCAGTTTTGTCAAATAATGAGGTTTTTTTCCCAAAAGCTTGGATCTTTGAGTTTATCATATACTAGATTATGATGGTCATTTACTACATGTAATTTGTACCTTATCTATTTTTTTGAAATTACAGCTTTATAATACAGTCTGAGATGTGGTATGGCTAGACAACCTTTGTTTGCATGTTTTTCATTGGTTCCCTTGATATCCTTGAGCTTTTGTTCTTCCAGATAAATTTTGTTATTATTTTTCTTAGCTCTATAAAATCATCTTTGATAGTTTTATTGGTGTGATACCAAATAGATTAATTTATGTAGAATTATCATTTTTATTATATTGGCTCAGCCTATTCATGAGCAATTAATATTTTTCCAATTGTTTAGCTCTGACTTTGTTTGAAAAATATTTTATAGTTGTGTTCATATAGTTCTCAATTTTATCTTGGCAGATTCTCAGGTATTTTCTATTTTCTGCAGTTATTTTAAAAGGAATTTCTATCTCTTGCTGCTGGATTTTTTTGTAATGTATAGAAATGCTAATGATTTATGTAGGTTTATTTTTTATCCTACAACTTGGTAAAGCTGTTAATTATTTCAAGCAATTTTTTGGTTGCTTATATAGAATTTTCTAAGTTTAACATATATCATCTACAAAGAGTGATAGTTTTGTTTCCTTGTTGCCTATTCTAATTCCTTTAATTTCTTTTCCTTCTCTTTTAGCTATAGCTAGTATTTCTGGTATGATATTAAATAATAGAGGTGATAATGGGCATCCTTGCTTCTGGTAGTATGGACAAGGTGTCTAGGTTATCCCCATTGCACATAATGCAGATGGTTTTTGGTAAATATTACTTATTTTAAAGTAAGCTCTATTGATTCCCATATTCTTTAGTGTTTTTAATAGGATGGGCACTGTATTTTATGAAAGGATTTTTTCTGTATTTATTGATATCATTATATAATTTCTGTTAGCTTTGTTATAGGTATGGTCAATTAAGCTGATAGTTTTCCTAATATTGAACCAGCCTTGCATTCCTGATATAAATCCCACTTCTTCATAATGTGATACTTGTGGTATAATTTCTATAATCTCTTTGCTAGTATTCTATTTAAAATTTTTGTTTCAATATTCATTAGGGAAATTGATCTACAGTTTTCTTTCTCTGTTTCAGCTCTTCCTGATTTGGGTATCAGCACCATAACTATGTCATAAAAGGAATTTGATAGGATTCCTTCTTCCCCTATTTTTCCAAATACTTTATATAGTATTGAGATTAGTCGTTCTTGAAATGTTTGGTAGAATTCACTTGTGAATCCATTTGGTCCTGGGGGTTTTTTCTTAGGAAGTTCATTGATGATTTGTTCAATTTTTTTCTAAGATTTGATTATTTAAGTATTCTCTTCTTCCATTAATCTGGGTAATTTATATTTTTGTAGATATTCATCCATTTCATTTAGGTTGTCAAATTGGCATATAACTGTGCAAAAGAATTCTCAGCAATTGTCTTAGTTTCCTATTCATTGGTGGTAATCATCCTTTTCATTCTTGATACTAGCAATTTGCTTTTCTTCTTTCTTTTTCTTAATCAAATTAGTCAATGGTTTATCTATTTCATTGGTTTTTTTTTCATAAAACAAGCTTCTTGCTTTATTTTTTAGTTTGATGATTTCCTTACTTTCAGTTTTATTAATCTCTTCTTTGATTTTCAGGATTTCCAATTTGGTATTTAATTGGAGATTTTTCATTTCTTCTTTTTTTAGTTTTTTTAGTTGAATGTCCAATTCATTGCTCTGCTTTTTATCTATTTTCTGGATGTAAGTTATTAGAGATATAAATTTTCCCCTAAGTACCATTTTGATTGCAACCCATAAATTATGATATGATGTCTCATTGTCATTTTCTTTAATGAAAGTATCAATTGCTTTTGTGATTCGTTCTTTGACTAACTTGTTTTTTAGGATTAAATGATTTCATTTCCAATTAATTTTTAATTTCTCTTTCCATTGTCCATTATTGAATGTAATTTTTTTATTGCAGGATGATCTGGAAAAGATGTGCTTACTATTTCTTCTTTTCTACATTTGGTTGTGAAGTTTTTATGTACTAATACATGGTCAGTTTTTCTATAGGTGTCATGTGCTGCAGAAAAAAAGGCATATTCCTTTCTATTCCCATTTCATTTTCTCCAGAGAGCTATCATATCTAGTTTTTCTAGAGTTTTTTTCACCTCTTTAACTTTATTCTTATTTATTATTTGGTTAGATTTCTCTAGTTCTCAGAGGGGAAAGTTGAGGCCTCCCATGAGTATAGTTTCACTGTCTATTTCCTCTAATTCACTCAGTTTCTTCAAAAATTTAGATACTGTACTAGTTGTATATATGTGTGTGTGTGTGTGTGTGTGTGTGTTTAACATTGAGATGACTTTATTGTCTATGGCACTTTACAGCAAGATACAGTTTCCTTCTTTATCTCTTTTAATTAAATTTAATTAATTTTTGCTTTTGCTTTGTCTGAGTTCATGATTGCTACCCCTGCTTTCTTAACTTCAGTTGAAAAGTTATAGTTTCTTCTCTAGCTCCTTACCTTTACCTTGTGTGTATCTCTCTTTTTCAAATGTGTTTCTTGTAAACAACATATTGTAGGCTTCTGATTTTTAATCCATTCTGCTATCAACTTATGTTTTATGAGTTCATCCCATTTACATTTATAGTTATGATAACTAACTCTATATTTCCCTGTAGGCTGCTTGCAATACTTTCTTTGATCTGTGAGCTCTGGAATTTGACTATGATATTCCTAGGAGTTTTCCATTATCTCTTTCAGGCAGGGATCAGTGCCTACTTTCAGTTTCTATTTTGTCTAATAAATCAGGGCATTTTTCTTTGATAATTTCTGAAAGACATTGTAGAGGCTTTTTTTATTATGGCTTTCAGGTTGTGCAATAATTTTTATATTATCTCTTCTGGATTAATTTGCTAGGGCATTTGTTTTTCCAATAAAAAATTTCACATTTACTCTCTTTTTTTGCTTGTGTCTCAATTTCTCTTAGAATCATTAGTTTCCCTTTGTTCAATTCTAATTTTTAAGGAATTATTTTCTTCAGTGAACTTTTATACTTCCTTTTCCATTTGGTCAATTCTATTTTTTAGGGAGCTATTTTCCTTCAAAAATTTTTGTATATCTTTTCCCATGCTATCGACTCTTTTTTCATGATTCTCTCACATTATTCTCATTTCTTTTCTCAAATTTCCTTCCACTTCTCTAATTTGCTTTTTCAAATCCTCTTTAAACTCTTCCAGGAATTCTTTTGGGCCTGAGAACAAATTACATTTTTCTTTGAGGCTTCATATATGGTCATTTCGACACTATTGTCTTCTTCTAAGTTTATGCCTTGAACCTCCCTATCACCATGGTAACTGTCTATATGTAGTCAAGCCCTTTTTTGTTTTTTTGCTTATTGTTTCTATCCCCATTTTGTGTTTTTATGTGAGAGTTGGGCTCTGGTACTGCACTGCCCCAGGTTTTTTTGTCCTGGGAGTCTGTATCTTACTACTGGCTTTAACTTGGCTTCAGGGATTAACTGCCTGCTTTTTCAGAAGGGTAGACTTCCCCTCTGGTTTGTACTGGAGGGTGCCACTTCCCTGTTGGCCTCCACAGGTGTGAAGTTTAGCTACTGGCCTGTTCCCAGGGTGTAGCCAAGAAAACAAGAAATGCAGAAAAATGGGTAAAATCTTTCACAGACAATTTCTCAAATAGGATGTGATTGTGTTGGAATAGTGCTGTGGTGTAGGAAATGATGAGCTGGTTGATTTAGAGAAACCTGGAAAGATTTGGATCAATGAAGGAAAATACTGTCTGCCTCCAGAGAAAAAGAAGTAGAAATATGTATAGCACTGTCATATATATATATATATATATATATATATGTGTGTGTGTGTATAAATGTATATGTATATGTTTATAGATCTCTATGTATATGTGTGTGTACTATATATATACACACATATTCACATATATGTGTGTGTATACACACATATTCACATATATGTGTGTGTATACACACATATTCACATATATGTGTGTGTGTATATACACACACACATATGCATGTGGCTTTCTCTAGCTTAGGGACGTGTCAGGGGAGAGAAAAAAACAGTTAAAAAGTGCACAAGAGAGAACAAAAGAAAACCTAGAAAACAACAAAGAAAAGCTGGGAAACTTTGAAAAAAATGCGTAGTATTTATTTTATAGGTTTTCCTGAAATAGAAATGTATTGGTTTATATTGAATCCTCTCTTATGTTCTGCTATGTATATGACAATGTTTGTTTTTTTTACTTTTCTCATTTTGTAGTTAAGTTTAAAATGAATTTAGAAATACAAAAAAAAAATATATAACCTCAGGGCCACCTCCATTTCTTGGTAAATCATTTGAGGAGGATCCAAAGACCACAGATTTAGAGCAAAAAGAGACCTTAGGTCATCTAGTCTATCTTCCTTACTTTACAGTTAAGGAAGCTGAAGCCCAAATTTAATAACATGCTTAAGGTCACATAATCACATAGGCTTTGCCATTTCCTTCTCCAGCTCATTTTTACAGATGAGGAAACAGAGGCAAACAGGGTGATTTGCCAGGGTCACTCAAGTGGAAAACAACAAAACTAAAAATAGAACCCAGGTTCTCTGACTCTAAATCCTATTTTGAACCCAAAGATAAACACAAGTGGGGTTCTTCTGTAAGAGCCCTGGATCCTTGAAGCCTAGGAGAACATCAGGATGCATTAGGGTTCAGGACACTACAGTATGAAAGGTAGAGCATGAGAGAAGATAGGAAAGTGGGAGGTACTAAATCAGCCTCAGACACTTCTGCATTAATAGTGAACAGAATGGTCCCAGAGCCAAGAAAGGAAAGGATCCAGGAAAAATAAAACTGAAAATCCTTTGATCATATTAGTCATAAAAAAAAATGCCACAACTGGAGGGGAACTTGAAGATCATCTAGTTCAGTATTTCTAAAATTGTGCTGTAAGAAACCCTGAAATACCTAAGTTAATTATTCTTGTTGTCATTGTTTAATAAACCTTATGTTGTTTTTTAAATTTTATTAATTCAATTTTATTCTATTTATAGTTGTAAACTCTCTCACTCAGATTTTTTCCTACATCATCCCCACTCCCAAGAAAAATTAAAAATCAAGCAAAACAAATTTCTGCATTAGCCAAGTATACCTTATGTTGTTTGCTAATAGGCATTAAAAATAATAATTTCAGAGGACTTTACTACAAGAATTCTGGCAAAGTTTTGTTTAAACCAAAGGGCTCTACCATTGTGAAAAAGTTCAAGAATCACTGATCTAGTCCCAGGAGTTCCTAACTATTTTTGTGTCATGGACCCCTTTAGAAGTCTAATAATACCCCTGACTAATTCTCAGAATGAAGTCTGTTGCCTACTTTTACAATTAAAGGAATTGCTAAATTTCAGTTACAGGTTAGTGAAAATAAAGATGTAATAGTTTTCCCTTTCAAGTAAGCAGATCTCCTGAAATCTAACCAGAGACCCTGACCATGGGCCCCAGTGACCAAATCCAACCCCCATCATTTTACAGTGGAGAAAACGAAGACTCAAGGAGCCTAAGGGACTTGTCCAGTATCTCACTGTAGTGAAGAGCAGTCAGGATGAAAATCTAAACCTTATCCTTCTCCACCTGAGCTCTCGATCCTACACTCCTCAGTCGGCCTTCCAAAAGGCCCCAGATTTATTTCCACCACTGCCAATCAGTCTTTCAATAAGTCAACAGGCATTCATTAATTGCCTATTACCTGTCAGGCTCTGTGCCAAGCACTACAGAGTCAGAGAAAGGCAAAAACGGCCTCTGATCTCAAGGAGTTCACAGTTTAATGGGGGAGACAACTGGGTACGAACAAGTCACATAGGGGATATATTAGGGATGACCAACAGAGGGAAAGCAGTAGCTTGAATGGGGGGGTCAGAAAAGAAATCTTATCACATTGTTGCTCTCTCTCTCTCTCTACATCTGTTCCCTGATATTCAGGGGGACGTGAGAGCTAGCTCAAAGTAGCTTATTCGAGTTGAAAGTTAAAATTTTAATGTGAACATTTATACCTCAGAAACTACAAACCAGAGCTTAATTTATTGTTTTATTGACTGTCACTCTAGATTTAAGAAAATAATATGGAGGAAATTTTAATAACAAAGATTTGACTTAAAAGTATGTCCTTCATACATTTTTTGAGCCATTGTTAGACAATTACCAACACATTCCTACCTATGGCTCCGTAAGACTTAGTATTGTGCTTTAGATTTAGTAGATTAATTAATTTAGTAAATTACTATCATGCAGTAAACTTGGGAAATGAAATGGCAAACCACTGGTATCCTTGCTAAGAAAAGTCCAAGTGGAGTTACAAAGAGTCAGACATGACTGAAATAACTCAGCAGTGACAACAAACAAGGCAGGTAAATTTCACTAGTCACAACTCTAAAAATTTGGAGATGGAGGGGAGGGATGAGAGGAGTTTGTTGTGAGGAAAGTATTTTGTTTATCCACTGGATAAACTCACGTTGTTATCTTTGCTTTACAAAGCACAGAAGAGATACAAGGGGATGGTTTTCTTCTGCTTTCTCATTTGGGAATGCTGACCACAGGTTGAAAGAGCAGACAGAGAAGTTAAATAAAAGAGAGCGAAAAAGAAAGAAAGAAATTGCTTTTAGAAATCTTTATTACTGCCAAGCTTGACCTATCTTCTCTGCTAGGCAACTTGTGAACTCTGCAATTCAGCAGAGTGAGTGGAGCCTGGACTGGGAATTAGTAAAACCTGACTTAGAATGCTAATTGTGATGCTTTCCAACTGGGTAACAGGGTGCAAATCTGGTCATTTCTCTTGCTTTCACTTTCCTCATCCATAAAATAAGAATAATAGTAATAAGATAAGCTCTACACAGACACCAATTAATTTACCAATCTCATTATATATTTATTATTGTTGTATTACATTACTTATAATACTATATTGATTATGTTATGCTCCTTGTTATATAGATTATTATAGTACATTACTTACAATATACTATATTTATTATTGTTGTATTATGTTAATTATACTAATTATTATATCGTATCATTTGTAATATGATCCTATATTATTTTGTTGTTATGTTTGTCCTCCATGACAAATATTTCTATTTTATTAGGGCTTTGGGGGAGATGATGTTTCAACCCAAAGGAGTAACGATAGTAGGAAAGGTAGGTAAATATTTGGGATCAAACTGGCATTTTATAGAACTCCCAAGTGATACCTTGATTCCCCAAGTATATATCACATCAAGTTCCTTGAACCCTCCATAGATCTTCCTTTGTGACACTCCACATTGCATCTTCTGCTACAGATATATATGTTTAATTTATCTACCACTCCTAAATGATGAATTCCTTAAAGGCAGGCGCTGGGTGTTACTCTGCATTTCCCATCATCACCACCCCATACCTATCATAGTACTTTGTACCTAAGGGTTGCTCAATAATTATGAATTTAATTGAAATGGATCATAGAATTTAGAGCTTGATGGAGATCACTTAATCCAACTTCGTCATTTCGCAACTTGGGATACTGACAGAAAATTGGCGCAACACCACACTGTAGCAAGGAACAAATTTAATTGAATTAAATGAAATGATGACTTGCATGTTTACCAGGGATCTGTGATGCTGGCAGTGTGGGAACTTCTTTTGTCAAAAAAGATTGCAAACTAGTTATGACAATAGCTTCCTATGGAACTGAGTCAGTTAGGTTAAGTGATTTACCCAAGGTCACAAAGCTAGTGTCAAAGATGGAGTATGAACTCAGGTCTTTCCCAAGTCTAATCCTAACATGCTGTGCACTATAGCTATGTCATGCTGTCTCTCTAGATCCATGGAGTGGGAGTTTGGGGGGATGGAGATAATTAGTGTTAATAATAAAATATCTAAAAACAATTTTATGTCTTTACTGCTCTGTCTAGGGGCAGTTAGATGGAACAGTGGAGCAACAGGAAGACCTGAGTTCAAATTCAGCCTCACACATTTACTATCTGTGTGACCCTGGGTAAGTCACTTAACCCTGTTTGCCTCGGTTTCTCATCTGAAAAGTGAGCTGGAGAAGGAAATGGCAAGCCACTCCAGAATCTTTGCAAGAAAACCCCAAACAGCATCACAAATTGATAAAGACAAAACTGAAACAACTCAACAACAACTGCTCTTTCAACCTGTGGACATACATTCCCAAATAATAATGTATAGTGGTATACTCTGATACAGCAAAAACAGCCATTCTCCTTTATGCATTCCAATACCTTCAATTTACAACTGGGAAAATTGAGGCTCAAACTGGGGATATGATCTTCCTAGGGTCAAAAGAAAATTAAAGGTGGAGATAGCACTGTAGGTCAAGTATCCTGACTTCCATTCCAATGTTTATTATGGCACAACCAGTCTGCTAATGTCAGCTCCAAGAAAGTCAAGTTAATAAACTCCTACTCTGTGCAACGGGGTGGTGCAGTGGATAGAGCACCAGTGTAGGAGTCAGGAGGAGCTGAGTTCAAATCTCACCTCAGACACTTGACACTCACTAGCTGTGTGACCTTAGGCAAGTCACTTAACCCAACTGCCTCATCCTGGGTCATCTCCAGTCATCTTGATGAATATCTGGTCACTGGATTCAAGTGACTCTGGAGGACAAGTAAGGCTGGTGACCTGCACCACCCTCCCTCACTCAAAACAAAATCAAGTGCAAGTCATGTCATTATTTCTCTGATGGCATGGTCTTCTTCTTCAGCAATGAAGGACAAACACACACTCTGTGCCAGGCACTATGCTAAGTACTAAGTGGGATGCAAAGAAGGGCAAAAGACGAGTCCTTGCCCTCGAGGGGCTCACCGACTGACAGGAGAGACAATATGCAAACCACTGTGTGCCAACAAAATGTATGCAGGCTGAGTGGGAGATAATCCACAGAGGGAAGAGGCTAGCATTAAAAAGCATCAGGAGAGACTTCCTATAGAAGATGGGATGTTAACTGAGACTTGAAAGAGGCTAGAGAATTTCTTTTGGGGGGCTGGAAGTGCAGAGCTATGATTTCATTAGCAGAGGGAGAAGTTTCCAATGAGGAAACTCTACCAACACAGGTAGGAACCTGCTCTATCTCTTCAGTTCTTATAAAATTAGCCAGGGCAGGGAGCAGTTAAGTGACTTAATTGGAAACACAAATAATATGTGTCAGAGGTTGGATTTAATCCGAGTTTAACTTTCTTGGAATAACAATAACAACATTCACCGTGTGCCAGGCACTGTGCTAAAACACTTTACAACGATTATCTCATCTGATCCTCACAAAATCCTTGGGAGGTAGGTACCATTAATATTCCCATTTTATAGGTAAGGAGACAAGCAAGTACAAATTAAGAGACTTGTCCAGGGTCACCCAGCTAGGAATTATCTGAGGCTGAGTTTGAACTCTGGTCGTTCTCACCCTAGGTTTGGTACTCTATGAACTGTACCACCTAGCTGCCTCCAAATCTTGATGCATTGACTATGCCAGGATGTCTCTTGTTCTCAAATTAGGATATCAAATTTATGCCTAAACCAGGAAAATTCTTGACAAAATGGAAACCTTTTCTAACCCAGTGTCTCTGATCCTAAGTATTCCGAAGACCTAAATAATTTATATTTACTCAGAATTGGTAACGAAGGTTTGTGGGTTGGAAGTTTGTGTCTTTGACTAGTCCAAGAGGTCTGACTTCCAGTGAGTGACAAATTGAAATAGTCAATGAGAACACATTAGTACACAACATCCAGCACCATCAGCATTGCCATTGATTTTGAGTACTAAATTTGAAAAAAATCAATGGAAAATCATTCTGATAAAATGAGCTATCTCTAGTCATTTGAATATAAATCAGCTGAAATTGAAATCCTTCCAAAAAGAGGCAGCAATTCCCTTTAAAGTCTGAAATGGAAAAATCAAGTGCAAGAGGAAGCTCAGAGATCATCTAGGTCAACAAATACTCTGAATTTCTTACTCAAGGTCTCTTAGCTAGTAAATATCAGAGGCAGAGTTGGAACCCATGTCTTTCCAACTCCCAAGTCTAGCATTCAATAGTCTTTCATAGTACCCTGAAACATTAGAGCAAGGAAATTTGTACGGCATCACCTAGTCTAGTATTTTCACCTTACTACAACAGGGGAAACCAAGGCACAAGGAGTGACTGTGACTTTGCCAGAGTTGTAACATGTTAAAAGTAGAAATAGGACTGAAGCACAGGTTTTCTGATTCCTACTTCAACGCATAACACACCACATTTTTCTGTTCAATAATTTTCAGTCAAGTCCAGCTCTTCATGACCCCATTTGGGGTTTTCATGGCAAAGATATTGGAGTGGTTTGCCATTTTCTTCTGCAGCTCATTTTACAGAGAAAGAAACTGAGACAAATAGGGTTAAGTGACTTGCCCAGGATCACACAGCCATCAAGTGTCTGAGGCTGGATTTGAACTCAGGAAGATGCGTCTTCCTGACTCCAGGCCCATCACTTTAACCACTGTGCCACCTGGTATAGGAAAGTTAATTTTCTCAATTCTTACCTTTCAGTGGTCTGACTTGCAATTTGCTTCACATTTGAGCATAGATAACTTTCTAGCATGGGGCAGGTAGAGCCCAGCTTAGCATCAAGAAAGATCTGAGTTGAAATTCAGCCTCAGACACTGTGTGACCCTGGGCAAGTCACTTCACCCTGTTTGCCTCAGTTCCTCATCTGAAAAATGGGTTGGATGTAGAGAGAGAGATTACAAGAATATTTGAAGAACAGGGAACATATTACTTATAAATAGGCAAACAATTTATAAATAAACAAGAGATTTAGAAAGCAGAGTGGGGTTTAAAATGGATAATTTCTATTACATTAAACTAAAAAGATTTTGTACAAATAAAACAAATGTAGCCATGGTTAGAAGTAAAGCAGAAAACTGGGGGAAAACATTTATAGACAATCTCTCAAGTAAATGTCTCATATCTCAAATACATAAAAAACCTTGAAAAGTCTATAAAAGTACAATCATTCACCAATTGATAAATGGCCAAAAGATATGAAAAAGCAGCTTTTAGATAAAGAAATCAAAACAATTTATAGTCATATAAAAGTTCTCTGAATAATTATTGATTGAAGAAATGCAAATAAAAAATCTTGAGATATCATTGCATGCCTACCAGAATGGCTAAAAATGATTGAAGGGGAAAACAACAAATGTTGGAGGGGATTTGGAAAAATTGAGACACTAATTCATTGTTGGTGGAATTGTGAACTGATCCAACCATTTTGGAAAGCAGTCTGGAATTATGCCCAAAGAGTTATTAAACTGTCTATGCCCTTTGATCCAACAATATGATTATTAGGTCTATTTCCAAAGATGATTAAGGGAAAAGTAAAAGAACCTATATGTTCAAAATATTTAGAGCCACTCTCTCTGTGGTGACAAAGAATTGGAAATTGCAGGGTTGCCCTTCAATTGGGGACTGGCTGAACAAGCTGTGGTATGTCATTATGGTGGAATACTACTGTGCTACATGAAATGATAAATTGGATGATCTCAGAAAAAACATGGATAGACTTGCACAAAATAATAAAGAGAAAAAGAGGCAGAATCAAGGGAACTCTGTATATAGTAACAGCAGTATTGTTTTAAGGGCAACATTGAGTGACTAAGTCATTTTGAGTGTTATAAATAACCAAGTTAACTACAAAAGACCTACAAAAGACCTATGAAGGAAGATGCTATCTGCATCCAGAGAATGACCTGATAAATACAAGTATATATAGAATGATTTTACATATACATATATATATGTATATCCATATCTGTATCTAATGATAGCCATCTCTAGGGCAGGGAGGGGTAAGGGATAAAAAAAGGAAAACAGAAATTGATATGATAACTTTGTTATATATTTAAAAGGAATAGAAAATTGTGCATGAGATTCACAGTTTCATGTGCAATATTTTTTTTTATTTTGCTATGTTATAGAAATGCTTTACTCTATGAATTAAAAATTAAATTTAAAAAAAATTCAAGTGAACTGGAGAAGAAAAAGGCAAACCACTCCTGTATCTTTGTCAAGAAAACCCCAAACGTCACAGAGTCCAACACAACTAAGCAACAACAAAAACAACCTTTCTAACAACAATAGAACACTATTGATTTCAATTTTTTTTTGTCCCAAAAAATCTTTATAAGAATTTCCTAGCTTATCTAGTTGGTGCATGTTGGATTTCCTCAAAATCCCAAGAATGAATTGGTAGATAGCATTTAAAACAGAAGTCTCCTGGCTCCTGGTCCATTGCTTTATTCATTACAACCCAACTGTCTCACATAGAGTATTCATCTCACTCCATTGTAATATAGTGGAAAGAATACTGGATATGAAGTCAGAGGACTCGGATTCAGATCCCACTTCTAACACTACCTGTGCGACCTTTAGCAAATCACTCAGCCTTCCAGGGCCTCAATTTCCTCAGCTATAAAATGAGAGATCTGGAGTAGATAGACTTTGAGACCTTTCCCTGTTGCAGATCTATGATGCTATATAACAAAATGTCCAATCAGATGAGTCCCTCTTACAAAATTAGCACATTGCATCTTATTGAGGGTTAGAAGGTAGAGTTGGAGGATGCACATGCAAAAGTACAGGCTGGTAGCACCAAAATGCATGTGGCTGGGAGCACATAATCTGACTTGTGAGATAGCAAACAAAGGTTGTACCAGGTTTCTTCTACAAATAAAACTTTAGTACATCATTTGAAGTTCTCTATTATTCTTCTCATATCTCTATTAGGTAATAATTATTTATCTTGTAAAAATTTTTCTTCACAAACATGCTTTGTGGGGAAAGTGATCTATCCAGTCTTTGGTTCTCAGGAAATGTCAAACTTGGGTACTCGTTTGGAATGAAAAATGGGTAGAGTTGGGAGGGGGAAGTTAGAAGCCAGGCTTAGAGAAATGATGCATGACCAGCTATATAGTTTGAGGAGAGGGAAAAATTATTAAGTATTAACTTTTCTATTAATAACACCTCCCTTAGGAGAGATGAAGAAAGATAATGTCGTCAAGGTTGAGAACAGGACAAATTGCTCTGTTATCTGACTATGATTTACTCCCAAATTAAGAAAAAAATCTCTGGAATTAATATCTGTCAGAACCTTTTCTGCATATTTTGAGGAGTACAATTCAGAAATATCTATCTGAATGGTTTCATACTTTTTTCTGTCTTTCACCTGGAGAGACTGGCAATTAATGAAGGTCCAATATTAGGGAGGGAAAAAAGTGATATCCACAATATGTCGGCATATGTATTGTCTAAAGAGACAGTGGATTGGTGGTCCTTTCTGTCCTTATAAATACAGGAAGCCAGAACTGTAGAAGAAACTTAGAAATCTTCTGGTCCAAATAATTTACATATTGAACAACTAAGGCCCAGAGTGAAGTAATATGATTTTCCCAAGTTCACACAGCAGTAAAGTCACAAGTAGAAGACAGACCTTCTAATTTTTAGTTCAGTTTCCTTTGTCCTTTATCACTCTGCATTATTTGATCTCTGTTGAATAAAAAGCTTTCTCTGTATGTGGGCCATTTAATGAAGATATCAAACTTAATAACCATTACTAAAGACTTTTAGAATCAAACCCAGAGTTTCCCATATGTTTGAGAATTCCCCTTAAGTAGGTTCACAAGAGGTCACACCCAGCTGAGCTTTAACTGAGGTTTGAAGGATCACAGCATCATAGAATCTTAGAATGTTGATGCTGGAGTAGGAAAATAAGACCAATATTCTCATATTAAGGTTAACATGAATCTAAGGTTTCAGATCCTAGGGAGAATACAAGTACAACAAAGGGTCACTTAAATCCTCTGAGCCTATGCGTTTCTTTCTTTTTCTTTTTTCTTTTCTTTTTTCTTTCCTTTCTTCTTCTTCTCCTCCTCCTCTTCTCCTTTTTAAAAACTGAATCATCCTATCTTGCCTGTGATGGAAGTGAGTAGCCTCTTGGAGGATTGCTCCCACTCTGATCTTATCATCATGGCAGCTCTGATCAATTCCATTTCTAACTTGGGCTAGTTCAGCCCTCCTTGTACAATCTGGTCCTCCCCGTTCCTACTCCTAGGGCCTCAATACATTAATGACAAACTTAAGCTTGAACCAGCAATCAGACATAGCCCACTGCAACTGAGAATTCCCAAGTTTAAGAAACCCTCCAAGCTCAACATTCCTAGCAGTCAATAATACAGACTTGTTCCAGAACGTCTATATATTTCTATATATGTTCCAGCAACCTATATATATCCAACTGTCTATATATTTCTATCCTCAAAATGGGGATAAGCTTTATTATTTTCTATTCACCAAAGGACTTGGGAGGTGGCAATAATAATCAATCTATAACTCTTATCATTCTCTCTTCTCATGTTGGGTCAGCAATCCACAGTTCACCCTAGGAATGTCTCCACCATTTCCTTTTCCTGACTATTGTGGTAAAAAACCATGAGACTCTTGAAAGAATATCACCCCTGATGCCTTCACCCCAATAGCTGCTCCTGGAGCTCTTAGTTGTCCACAAGGTTTTCCTAGAATCTTCTTTCCCAGAAACTGATTCAAGTTCAATGATGAGACCCCTCCTAAACCTGTGGAATTCTGGGTAAACCGTCATGTAGTAGGTAGCTTCTGTCCCCCAAGGTTTTTTAGTCAAGGTTCCCTGAGTGTACAGATAAAAAAATAGGTTTATTAACCATGCCTACTATATGCTAGGCACTGGATTCATTATACAGTGGATATTAAAAAGACATTATTAAAGCACTGTCCACACTCAAGAAGTCATAGTCTATTGGGAGAAATAACATTATACCCATAAGTATATAAAGAATATATAAAAATAAATATAAGGCAGTTTCTGGGAGGAAGTTGGTGGCATAAAGAAGGAAATGAGGGATTATAAGAGGTGGGAATGAGGAGGAATTGTATTTGATACATTCTATGCAAAGATCTGCAGGCCTGGAAATGGAGAGTATCACCCATGAAGAAAGAAGACCATAGGCCATTGACTGGACCATGGAGTTCATGAAAGAGTAATATATTATAAAACTGGGGGAAGGAACAAGGGAAGAGAAGAAAAAATAAATAAAAGAAATTTACATGATAACTGTTTGGTATATTTTAAAATAATAGTAAATTATACATAGAAGATTTGCAGTTTTGTGTGCAATCATCTTTTTATTATATTATGCTATAGAAATGCTTGTTTTATTCCACACATTAAAAATAAAATAAGTTTTATAAAATAATGAAGTTGGAAAGATAGATTGTATCCAGCTTGTGAAGAGCTTTAAATCCCACACAAGGCATGTATTTGGTTCTAGAGGCAATAGGAAGACACTGGAATCTATTAAGCAGGGTAAGGAAATGATCAGACCTGATATTCGGGAAAATCACATTGGCAGATGTGTGGAGGATGGATTGGAAAGGGGAGAGGCTGGAAGCCAAGACACCTATTATGGGACGATGGAAGAAGTACAGGAGAAAGATAATGAAAGTCTGCACTAAAACAGCAGCCATATGAGTGGAGAGAAGGGAATTTGATGAAGGAGTTACCATGGGTGTTCTGCAACCAGTGCTAAAAGCATTGCAAATTGTGACGCATTCAGCATAAGCATTTCCACCTCAGAAACCAGCAACGGGTAAAAGTCAGGGTTTGATGCATTGTTCTGTTAATTATTAGTGCTAATGTAAATTAAACTTAAAAGTGTGTGTTTGTGTGTGTGTGCGTGTGTGTGCGTGTGTACGTACATTTTCCCTCATGTACCCCAGTTAGTAAACACTTACCACTTTTTACCTTTGGGTGGAATCAACAATGCTGGACTACTTACGGAATATGCAAGGTAAGTGAGAGTGAGGAGTCAAAGACATCTTTAAGGTTGTAAGCCTGACTAGCTAGAGGAGCCAACCAATCCATAAACATTTATCAAGCACCTACTATGTGCCAAGCACTTTGTTAAGCACTTGGGATACAAAAAGGGGCAAAAGACAGCCCCTGCCCTCAAGGAACTTACAATCTACTGGAGGAACTCTGAATAATCGTACAAAAAAAAGATGGTATCCTCAAAAGAAATAGGACAGTTTGGAAGAGGAAGAGATTTGAGATATCTGTAGGAGATCCATTTCAAAATGTCCAGTATAAAATGATAATGACATGTTTATGTAATACTTAAAGGTTTGCAAGACACTTTACATTATTTTATATGATCCCTACAATAACCCTCTTTGTTATACAGATAAGGAAAGTGAGACTCAATAGGTTTAAAAGATGTGACTTAGGTCCTGCAATTAGTGTGTCTCAATTGAGATTTGAATTTAGATCTTTGTGATGTCAGGTTTAGCACCCTATCCATTATATTACACTTCCTCTAGATGATTTAATCCAACCCACTGCCCACAGACAGAACCATACCTGAACCATCCTAAATATACAATGTGATATGGACAATGCATAACAAAAATATTACTCGTATATACTGAATATTATTAGTATATAGCATTTGCTTCATGCAAGACACTGTACTGGGCGTTAGGGAATCAGACAATTTTTAAAGCTATTCCTGCTCTCAGAGAGCTTACATTCTGTTCCAAAGTTGTACTACTGATTATGTCTTTGATTGGCTTTGTATGTTAACATTAATTCACTGAAGATTTTTAGCTACTGTAACATGGGGATAAATGATCAAAGAATCAGAAAGTGATTGAGTTAGAAGAAATCTTAGAGGTCATCTTACCAAACCCCACCCTGACCCCATTTCGCAGATAGTTCCCCAGCACAAATTACCTAGTAAGCAGTCATCTAACTTTTGTTTGATCAATTCCAGAGACAGGGAATACACTCTTACTGTGTGGCACATTCCAGTTTTGGACAACTCTAAGTATTGTTTTCCATCATAAGGGACTAAAATCTGTCTTTCTCTGTAATCATGTCAATCAGCTTTCCTTAATAATTTTTCCTTGTTATAAGGGAGGATTCTTAGAGAAGAGAGTCATATTAGGATAATACTGTAGTATTTTTTTAGATTATCATCAATCAACAAGAACCTACTATATGCTTATTATATGTCAGGCACTATTCTCAGTGAGAAGGCTGTAATATAAAGAATGAAATAATCCCTGCTCTCCAGGAGCCTACATTCTAATTGGGAGTATTAAGTTAAACACATCAATTCATCTGAATGTTTTTATTAATGTTAATAGTCCTATCACGTTTCAAAGACCTGGAAGCAAAAGAAAACATTTGTGAAAAGACCAAAGTTTTCTGAAGTTTCCTGAATCTTCCCATTTAAACCACCTGCGTGGGATCTGGAAACAGAAAGTGGCAATGAATGAAAAACTCACAGGGACATTCAGCTTCCCCCGAAAGAGACAAAGGAAGGAAGAAGATGGAGAAGATCGTTACCTTTTTTTACTTTATCCTGTTGAAGTTAAGGAGTTACTGGAGATTCTTTAGCAAGAGAGTGATACAGTCAATTCTACACTTTAGGCAAAAAATTACTTTGGCAGCTGAATGGAAGATGGGTTGGAGTGGGGAAAGACTTGAGGCAAGGAGAATAGAAGTTGCAGTAGGGTTGTAGCCTTTATTAACTATGCTAAGTGGGGCAGACTATGTATTGCTCTAATAGTGAGTTCAAATCCTGGTTCTACCACTTGTTACCTGGGTAGGTATAGGCAAATCATATAACCTCTGTCTTACGTAAAATGAGAGAGTTGGTCTAGATTAATTAAGAAGTTTTTTATCAACAAGGATTTATTAAATGTCCATCAATGGCCAATGTGGAAAGATTTATCCAGGTATTCAAGATTTTTGAAACCCATCTCTTTTTTGTAATTTCCAGTCCCCCTTCTCCAGCCCCAAAGTTGATTTGCCAACATGAGAAAGAGAAGACCACGACAGAGTATATCACAACTTTCTGGATCCTGTTAGGACTTTGCATAGAATGCCCCTCTTCTGGGAGGGCTTGTCCATACCTACTGCAGGATGTATTAGCTTGGCTAGACGCTGTTACTCACTTGCTATACTTACCTGGTAATACACGTGCCTGAGTCCTACCTCTAATCGCTGACAATTTTGTCAGCAGGGCAGACCCTCTAGTACTCAATCAGCAGGGCAGACCCTCTAGTACTTGAACCAGGTATGAAGGGGAACCAGTGTAATTCAAGATGTCAGATCCACACTGTAGTGGTAATTTAAATGGGAAGATCGTTCCCATTCATTAATAGGGCCATGTGACTTGCCTGGGTCACATGGAAGCCTGAGTCCCATGAATATGAGTCACAGGGAGCTTGTGGTGGGAGGAGTTTACTGAATGGGTAAGAACAGGAAGAGGCAGAGCATGAAGAGGCAGAGCTAGAGTAGAGCTAAGAGGAAGTTAGTCATGAGTCTAGTCAGAGCTAGGAAGGATGCTGGCTAGAATGAGTGAAAGAGCTTATTTGTGATTTTGTTTAAGGGAGCTGGTTTGTGGGAATCCTAGCAGGGGAGAGCTTGGGGATGGTGTTGTTCTCTGCTTTGTTACTCTGTACATATTTTTGTTATTATGATGGATTTGGCTTTCTGGTATCTAAATAAATGTTTTGGTTCTGTCTTCCACATGGAGAGTCTGTTGTATTTTGTCATTCAGAATTGCACTGGGATATTCATGGCCACTATGAGCACTGTGAATATCGCTTTGGCACTGCACACCCTCACCACCCAATCATGGAGTTCCACTCAGGCAAGGAGCATATATGCTAAGCTGAGGTGTCTCATATATATAGACTGAGTTTCTCTGGGATAGGAGGCAATGTCCATAGAGCACTGGAAATTCAGGCTTGAGCTCAGGGGATGACCTGATACTGGAGAAACAGATATGAGAGTCCTCAGAGATGAAATGTTAATACCATAGAAATTGTTGAAGTCTCTGAAGGAGAAAAAATGTAGAGAAAAAAGAAGAGAGACAAGGACACAACCTTTTACATTTTTCATTTTGACAAAATGGAACAATAGAAGCCCCATTAATCTTTCTCAGAGACTAATTGCTTTGCTGTCATTGGCATTTTTGTTCTGAACAAGCTGACTTGGTCATTTTTATAATTTGAGAAACCTAAGATTAAGATACATAAGTGGAGAGAATTAAGGCTGCTAAAATTGCCTTCACATGGAGTTTCCTGAATTTAAAGAATAGAAAATGTTATTCATAATAGACCAATGACATCTTTCTTGGTACTAAAGATATTAAAGTTTTTTAGGACACAGGAAGCTGATGGGCCAAAGGAACTAGGAAGAGAATAAAAATAGCTGACACTTAAATAGATTTTAAAGGTTTACAAAGCTTATTACATAAATGAGCTCATTTGATTCCCACAGCAATTCCTGTTTGTGCCTCTTCAGAATTTCTCTTTGTGTTTTCAATATTTTTTATTTTTTTTTGCTTCTATTTCTGCCTGCTAATTCAACCATAACAAGTAATTATAGTCACACAAAATATATCAACACATTGGCCCTATCTGAAAGTGTATATCTCATTTTCCCACTCTAGCAGAAGACAAAGAGGCAGAAGACATACTTCATCATTCATCCTCTCAAGGCATGCTTCATCATATGCATCATTTTAACCTCCAGATTCACATCTCTAACAATTGGATGTCCTGTGGGCATCTTCAACTCAACAGGTCCATAACTAAACTCATTATTTTTCTACCCAAACACTCCCTGCTTCTGAACCTCCCTATTATGGCAGAGGGTACCATCATTCTTCAGTCACCTAGACCAGAAAACTAGATGTCATCCTCAACTCCTCACTCTCACCCCACCTCCATATCCAATCTGTTTCCAAGTTCTGTCTATTTTACTTTCATAACATCTCTTGCGTATACTCCCTTCTCTCCTTTGTCACTGCCCCTACCCTAGTGCAGGCCCTCTCATTTCTAGGACTATTGTAGGTTGATTTCCCAGCCCATCCTCCACTCAGTTGTCAAAGTGATCTTCCTAAAGCACAGGTCTGACCATATTACCCCTTTCCCTCATTCAATCCATACTATTGTCTCCCCATTACCTCCAGGATCAAATATAAAATTCTCTCTTCGGTGTTCAAAACCTTTCATAACGTATCCTCTCCTCACCTTTCCAGTCTTCTTACACTTAACGCATGTGCGCACACACACACACACATGCATGCACGTAATCTGCCATCCAAGGACAATGGCTTTCTTGCTGTTCCTTGCACAAGACACCCTATCTCCCAACTTCAGAAATTTTCACTGATTCTCCCCCATAGCTGGAATTCTTTCCCTCCTCATCTCTACCTCTTGACTTTCCTGGCTTCCTTCAAATTCCAACTAACATCCATCCCAAGAAGACTTTTCTCATTCCCCCCTGCTGCTAGTACTTTCCCTCTGAGACTAGGCCCCTCAATTTATCCTGTATATAACTTACTTGTACATAGATGTTTTCTTTTTGTCTCCTCCATTAGACCGTAGGGTCCTTGAACATCTGCAACATTTTTTGCTTTTTTTTTGTACCCCAATCACCAAACAAAATGCCTAGGACATAGCAAATACTTAATAAATGCAAACTGACAGACTAATTGAATTGCCCTGAGCTCTATAGTCCTTCAGAATTGTTTTCCTTTATACAATTGTGGTCATTGTCTAAATCACCTTCCTGATCCTGCACATTTCATTTTATAGAAGTCCATATGAATGTTTTTCAAGTTGCCCTCAGTCCTTCATATTTTGTCCTTTCATTTTTTTAAGGCAACTGGAATTAAGTGACTTTCCCAGGGGCACATAGCTAGTTGGTGCCAAGTGTCTGATGTCAGATATGAACTTAGATCTTTCTGGCTCCAGGGCCAGTACTCTATCCACTGCACCACCCACCTGTCCCTATATTTGTCCTTTCTTATGACACAGTGATATCCCTATCATATTCATTTGTCATTTCCTAGTCGATGGGCATTCATTATGTTTTCAATTCCTTAATACAGCAAAACATATTACATTGAGGGAGTAAGAAGCAAATTTACACTAAGAAGTAATTATGGAGTGATTTCAGAAAAGAGAGAGGGCTAAACTAGGGAGATGAGGAAATGCTCTCAATGAAAGATGGCACCAGGGATTCTGGGAGGAAGAAGTGAGGAAGGAGTGCGTTCCAAGCTTTGAGTAACAGACTGCGATAAGGCATGAGAGTAGAGGATGTAATGCTGAATTGAGAGGATAACAAGTCATCCAGTTTGCCTGGAACATAGAGGATTTGAAAGGGAATAATGTTCAAAAAGTCTAAATAAAGTAGGTTGGGCATAGTGGCACACAACACTCCTACAACCCCTCCTACCAAAGAGGCTGGGGCCAGAGGATGTCTTGAGCTCAGAGGTTCTGAGCTCAGTTGGTTAAGCCAATTGGATGTTAACATTAAGGTTGACATTGATGTGGTGAGCTCTCAGGAAAACAGGAATCACCAGGTTGCCTCAGGAAGAGTGAATCAGCGCAGGTGGAGTATGGAAAAGTCAAAACTCCTCTGATGATCAGAGTGGGTTCTGCCAGTAAGTAGCACCAACACTTCTAGTCTGAGTGAGATAGGGAAACTCAATCTTTTTTAATAAAAATTTGAACCTAAAAAGTTACACTAGAACCAAAATTAGAAGGGCCTTCAATGTAAAATAAGTTTTTATTTTATCTTAGAGGCAGACTCTAAGGAAAAGGAAGTTATGGTTGACTCCTCCAACCAAATGGATAAAAATATGAACATGTCATGATGGCTGAACTAACTAAAGCAACCAGGAAAGCTGCTACAGGTGGGAGTAGGGGGTAGTAAGACTAAGTAATGAGGGAAAAGTGAAGTAACTTCTGCTTTAGAAAAAGGACAACTTAGGAGATGTGGTTGTTGGGTTGTATCTGGCTCTTTATGACCCTGTTTGGGGTTTTCTTGGCAGAAGTACTAGAGTAGTTTGCAATTTCCTTCTCCAGCTCATTTTACAGATAAGGAAACTAAGGCAAACAGGGTGAAATGACAGGTCACACAACCTAGATCATTTTACAGATGAGGGAACTGAGGCAGGTAGAAATAAAGTTACTTGCCCAGGTTCACACAGCTAGTAAGTGTCTGAGGCTGGATTGGAATTCAGGTCTTCCTGACTCCAGGCCAGGTACGCTAGTTGCCCAACTTAGTAGATAAGCCTGCCCCAATTTGGTAAAGTTCAGGTAGTATTCCTAGGACAATCAAAGCATCTTTTCCCTCAATCCTTAGGAAAAATTCCAAAGAACCAGAAACTTGGATTTGTTTATTTATTTTTCATCTTTTCTAATAAAAGTATTACTCTTTCCCCCAGAGAATTACTCAGACTCTCTTCTGCTCTAAACACACACACACACACACACACACACACACACACGCGTTAAATACTACTGAAACTAAATCAAATCAGTAGACACAATGGAAGGTAATAGGGCTATATCCAGCAGAAGGCAGGAGTCACTTCAAATTGCACATTTTCTAACCTCAATACAAAAGTCCTCATGCCCTAATTTGCTGTGGAAATGATTCCATTTCCTCTAGGTTTCTAGAGAAATGCATAATACAAATCACCTTTCTCCCTTGTCCTCTAAGCCACATCCATACATTCCATTGATTAAACATGTGGTTTGTTTAGTCTACTCCTATCTGTCACCCTTTTGCCTCTAGGGGAAATAAGAGAGAGGACGATGCAGATACTAACTAAGGGAATGGAATGGAGGCATGATTAAAGCTTTGCGCATTTTTCAAATTAAGATTCAAACCAATTCATCATATGCAAGTGTTAAAGAGCAACCACCAAAATAGGAGCAAATATACTCAACACCTAAAATAACTGCTGTAAATTCATCATATACATAGCATTGCTGCTAGGAAAAATACAGTTATGGTAGGAGTTGTATGCTACCAAGCTTTCTCCCAAGTTATACCATAAAGCTTGGAATCTCTCCTCACTCCTACCCTAGCTCACAAGTTACTCCTAAATTCCATGTTTCATTAAGCCTTACAGGATTTAACCAACCGTTATCCCACACCCTCATGACTTCTCCTTTCACTCACTACTCCCAAGGGACATATACTCAGCATGCCTGTTATGTTGCTTATAAATGCATGTTATCTAAAGAGAGCTGATGTTCATATAGTACTTTGTACTTCACCCATTTTTTTCCTCACAACCATCTAAGGAGATGAGTAATACAAAGATGACTATTCCCACTCAGAGCCATAACTAAGGTAAGGCAACTAGGGCTTTGTCCCAGAGTTTGAAAGGATACTGAAATGAAATGAAAGGATATAATTTAAAGGACACTGTCAACATTTGGGGTATGTCAGCAGCATTTAAACAACTGAGTTTAGCAAGAGTAATGAGCTGAAATAGGACACTCCAAGATTGAGAATTGTCAATCATTTCCCGGAAGAGGTGCTCTTCCCTTCTCCTCCCTCTCCACTACCCTTCTCTGTGACCTCTACAACAGGGTTTGAGGGAGTTCAGTGTCACACAGATAGAAAATATATCAGGTCAGACTGGAACATAGGTCTTCCTGACTCCAGCCCCAGCATCACTATTTTCTGATGTGAGGAAATGTGCCACCATGAGGATTGCCTAATTTCCAGGTTGTTTATTGGGAGAAATAAGGTCATTACCATTTTGGAGGTAGGAAAGGACATGTTCTGCATTCTGTTGTTGGTGTTCAGTTGATTCAGTCATGTCTAACTCTTCATGACCCCATTTGGGGTTTTCTTGGCAAAAAATAGTATAGTGGCTTGTCATTTCCTTCTCTAGTTCATTTTACAAATGAGAAAACTGAGGCAAACTAGGTCAAGTGACTTGACCAAGGCCATATGCAGTAAATATCTGAGGTCAAATTTGAACCCAGGTCTTCCTGATTCCAGACCCAGTGCTCTTGCTGAGTAGACTTCTCTGAGAAGGTATTGGTTGAACCAGTTGTTTGGATGCCTCTCCATCCCACTGACTTCAAACAAGATGATATTTTTTTCTTTTCTACTCACCACTTGTATTGTTAATCCAGAAGAAGTTAGGGGGCCTGTATATAATATATGAGATTAAGGCAAAGGAAAAAGGAAATAATTATCTAGATCACTGAGGTCCCAAAATAAGTCCTTCCTGTGGAGGAAAAGGTCTTTATTTCTTTTACCCTAATTATACAGATAGCATAGTAAAAAGAGATAAAGGCAAAGGACAAAGAAGGATAGAGGCTTAATTTGGCTTGTTTTCATCTGGTTGGAAAGAGCATCTCATGAAATGATTTTGCTCTGGCCAGAGGAAAGAGAGACTTCTAAATCTGTGCTATTCAATGAAGCAAAGCCCCTCAACTCTGGTTAATCTGCTACCAGATTTTAAAAGAGTATGTTAGCAGGTGGTTACTGACTCTGAAAGAGCCAGAACCCAACTGAGTAATGTGTGACATTAGAAGGGTAGTTTACTAGTAGAATGTAAACTTCTTGAGAACAGGGACCATTTTCCATTTTGTCTTTGTATCCTTAGCACAGAGCACAATGCCTTTCACATAGTGTGTACTTAATAGATGAGTCATCTAATTGAGTCCAAACAAATTACCGCTAAAATTCAGCTCCTAAGGTACTCTCTTCCTCTACATCTGTCATTATCCCTTTCATCCTCTGGTTATATATTTGTTTCTGTGTGAGCAGAGCTATCACTAGGGAGAGAAGGGATAACCCTCCTAAAAGGAGAGAGAAATGGCAAGGAAATAGGTGAAGAACAATGAATGAGAAAAAGTGACAGAAAGATCTATAAGTAGAAAGGTCACTCCTTGATGACAGTAATAAGGTTTTCGATCAACTGCGCAATATTTTTCTCTTCACCTAGGCCACTGATTCACAGTGGGATGAAGAGAGGGAAGGAGAAACAATTATGAGACACACAAAAGTAAAAACAGCTTAATTTAGTGAAGATCCAGTCAGTTAGCTACACGATTTATGACTCCAGAATTAAATGATAGCCTAAAGGAACTTAATCTACTTTCTCTGTTTCAATATTAGGAAAATTATCAACTTTATAGACCATGTTAATAAAAATAAGAACAATACAAATCATCAGATTATACCATTAGAAACAGAAAAGACTTTTGACCAAATGCAGCATTCATTCTTATCAAAAAAGAAAAAAACCAGAAAACATTGGAAGAGACGGATCTTTATTGAATAGGATAAATACTATCTATTTAAAAACAAAAGCCCATATTATACATAATGAAGATTAACTTAGCGGTCTTTCCAATAAAATGAGCTGAAGTAAGAACATCCATTATTACCACTATTATTTTATATAGTGCTAGAAATGCTAGTTGTAGCAATAAGACCAGAAAACAAAATTGAAGGAACAAGAAATATAGACAAAGAGAAAATAATATTATTGCTCTTTGTAGGCTACATGATGATTTGCCCATATAACCTTAGTGAGCCAACTAAATAATTAATTGAAACAATTAACTTCAGCAAAGTTGCAAGATGTAAAAATAAATTCACATACGTCATCAACATTTCTGTATATTTCCAACAAGACCCAGCAGGAAGAGATAGAAAGAGCAATTTAATTGTAATAGCTACAAAATGCTTAAAATAGTCAGGAATTTATCTGCTAAGCATACACAGAAGTGAAAAGAATAAAATTTTGATACACTCTATAGAAATAAAAGCAGACCTAAACATTTAGAAAAATATTTCCTCATGGATAGACTACACCAATATGATAAAATGTCAATACTACCTAAGTTAATTTACTTCCTTAGTGCCATACTTATTAAACTATCAAAGAATAACCTTATACGGTTAGAAAAAAAACAAGAAAATTCATCAAGAAGAGGAAGATACCAAGAATCTCAGAAGAAATAATGAAAAAAAGTTGGAAAGAAGGGGGTCTAGCAGTACCAGATTTCAAACTATTCTACAAAGCGGTAATCATCAGAACAATTTGGTACAGGAATAAGAAATATAGGGGGCAATTAGTGGAAAGGATTGGATGTGAAACATGATGAAGTCAATAAGCATGAAAGCCTAGTGTTTGTTAAACCCAAAGACCCCAGTTTCTGGTTTAAGAACTCATTGTTTTACAAAAACTGTTGGGAAAATTGGATAGTAATCTGACAGAAAATACCTAGGTGAGAGAAATTATTATGAGTGATCAATGATTTGAGAAGATCCAGAGTTTCCCCTTTTCCCTAAAGTTCTGATTTTAAAAAATTCAGTCTCTCAAAGGATATTTCTGATAATGAGATTGGATTAACTCTCTTATTCAGACTCCACCCAGGTGAAGTAGCCATTGCATTCTGCTCAGGCATAAATTCTTTGAATAGATTGCCCAAGGCTGAGGGTTGTCTGGGAATAGAGATAGTCTCTCTGTCCAAGGGTAACATGATGTCATTCTCAGCCCCTCCTTATAATATTTCATTCCCTCATTAACTGTGAACCAATCAGGATTGATTTCCACCACGAGGAACATCTACTCTTCAAAGGGTATATAAACTTGGAACTCACCACCATGATTGTCTTTGATCCAAGAAAGATGACTAAATGACCATACTTTTTATTAATAAACATGCTGGATTTATTAATAAAATTATTAAACTACCCAGAAATTATGACTCTCAGACCTTTTTAATTGCCACAAGGTATAAACCAATATCTCACATTACTTGCCAAGTTAAGCTTCATCTAAGAACATGATCTTGACATAAGGGGTTTTGGCATAGATAAATTAACGGAACAAGGAAGAAATTACTTGGCAGACTTACGGATAAGGGAAGAAAATTAGAGGATCACAGATAATAAAATGAACAATTTTTATTATTTTTACAAATAGAACTAATAAAGCTAAATTTGGGGAAAAGTCTTTACAGCAAATTTATCTGATAAAGGCTTAATTTCCAGGAGATATAGGCAGCTGATTGGAATTTATATGAATAAAAGTCATTCCCCTTGCCCAATTTTTAAGGAATTATTTTCTTTGGTAAGTTTTTGGATCTCTTTTTTCCAGTTAATTGACTTTCTTTTCACAATGTTCTTGATTTTCTTACCTTACTTTTATTTCTTTTCCCAATTTTTCCTCAATCTCTCGTATTTGATTTTTTTAAAATCCTTTTTAAGCCCTTTCAATAACTCTTCTTGGGCTTGTGATCATTTTACATCTTTCTTTGAAGTTTTAAAAATAGCTAGTTTGACTTCATTGTCTTCTTCAGAATTTGAGCCCTGATGTTCTCTATCACTATGGTAGCTATCTGCAGTCAGGTTCTTTCTCTATTGTTTGCTCATCAATTTTAGTGGTCTATTTCTTGACGGTTAACTTTATGTTAGGGCCAAGCTTGTTCCTGGTGCATGGGGCATAATATCTCAGACTTTAAGCAGGTTTGTTTTTTTTTTCTGAGCTTTATCTGGGGGTCTTTGACTTTTTGGTTCCTCTAATGTTTTAAGATCCAAGGTGAGATATGGTCACTGCTCATCTCACATCTTGGTCTATGAGTGACATCAGGTGCTCCTCTCTCCCTTGGAGCCATGACCAGGGCCCCCAGTACCTGTGCTATTACAATTGCTTTTGTTCCCCATGATCCCTCAGTTGACTACAAATATCATTTCACCCTCCGTCCAGGAACCTAAACCAGAGGCTCTGCTACATGTAACCATGAACAGCAGGTTCCTCACTCTAGGTCTGGTGCTCTATCTACTGCACTACCTCAATGCCCCTAATTATATGTCACACACATGAGTAATAATGACTGTAACAATGATAATGGTGCTAGTAACTGTTATTATTAACTCATGGAATTATCAGAAGTCTTATTGATATTGATGAAAACTATTTGAGGCAGGAAAATTAGTTCTGGGTTGCCCTATGGAATAAATGGCCCTATTTTTGTTGACTCAGGTTTAAGTATGTAGTTTTTACCGAGTCTGTTTTACTATCTCACACTGTTGAAATCAAATTTAAAAAACAAGAGAAATCTCTCTAATTTTTGCTCTACTAAATTTGAAATAATTGATCTGGGCTCCCCTGAAGTTTACTTTGCCTTTGTAATATCTGACTATGCAAAAAAAATTCTGAATCAAGTTAATATTATATTGTAGAGACTTTGTAGACAGTAGACAGCTAATAATGATAGAACAAATGGATGAATGAATGAATGAATTCTTTAATAAGGATTCAAATGAATGAAAGGAGATGAATAAATTTTGTGGAGGAAGTCGGTACTAGAGCTCCTCATACTAGAAGGCAAGTTTTGTTCCAGTTTCTACAAAAGGGAAGAGAATATAATCTGCAGAATTCTAGGAATTTAAAGATATGGCTAATGAACATCTAGGAAAGAGGCAATAATCACAAAGAGCCAACCTGACTTCATCACAAACAAGGCATGGCAAACTAACTTCATTGTGGAGAAGAGTTTATCCAGTCTCTAGTGATGAGAAATACATTCCATTCTGTTTTGGGATAGTTCTAAATTGTTAGATATTCAGAAGAAATCTTCCTTCTTTATAGCTTCTACAGTTTGGATTTTGTTCTGCCCTCAGTGAAAATGCAATGGGAACTAGAAAGTAATGTATTAAGAGGTAGGAGAAAAAACTTCTGAGTATAAGAAATAGCACAGATTCTCTGCAGCAGGGATAGTTATTCACTAGAATAGTGGAGGAACCAGAAACTAAGTCTCATGAAAACTATTTAAAGGCATGCTGTAATGATTGTAGACAGAGGATCTGGTGTCAGTTTCTGGTTCTGCCACTCAATATCAATGTGACCTTGGGCAAGTCTCTTCCACTCTTTGGACTTCAGTTTCCTCATCTATGAAATAAGGAGATTGAACTAGATGGCCTTATATCTCCAAATCCATGATCCTACGATCGTTTTTTTGTGAGGTTACTAGCCTTATAGAAGTCAGTGGGATGCTTTTGATATGGCTTAACTGGACATTAGTAAAGCATACCCAAAAGTCTCACATGCTATTTTTTTGAACAAGATGATGAGATGTGGGATAGATGATAAATAATGAAATTAGCTAGATTCAAAACTAGCTGAATGATTGGACCCAAAGATTAGTCATTAATGGCCTCATGTAACCTGAGGAGGTCACCAACGAAGTGCCTCAGTTTCTGTGCTTGGACCTGTGTTACTTAATATGTTTATCAACAATTTGGAAAAAGGGCATAGTTATTAAATATTCAAATAGGCAAAGGTAAGAAGTATAGTTAACACACTGAGTTACAACAACCTAGTCCAAAAAGATCTTGGCAGTCTAGGATGCTGGGCTATATGTAATAAGATGAAATAAAAATAAAAGTCTTTCACTCAGTTTCATGAAATCAAATTTGTAAGAATAGGACAGGGCAGACATGGCTAGACAGAAATTCCTCTGGGGTATTTTTAGTGGACTGAAAGCCTAATATGAGTCAACAATGTGATACGGCAGCCAAAGAAATCTAAATATTAGGCTAAATTAGTCTGTAACTAGGAAGTTGATGTTCTTGCCATATACTCTACTCTGGTCAGAACAAATCTGGAGGTTGTGTGCAGCTGTAGGCCCCATATTGGGGTGAAGGAGGTATTTCTAAGCTAAACACTATCCAATAGAGGGGAACCAAAATGATTAAAGGTCTCAAGATCATGACATATGAGGGCTGGTTAAAGAAAATATAGATGTTTGACCTAAAAAAAGAAAAAAAACTTACATATACATAATAGTTGTTTTTACACCCAGCAAAGTGACAAAAAAATGACAAAAATGGGAATAATTAATGTCAGAAGAGCTGCAGAAAATTAAGCATACTAATATAGTGTTGGTAGAACTATGAATTAATTCTGAAGAACAATTTAGGTTAAAATGAGCTTTGACCTTTGACCCAGAGCTTCCACTGTTGTCAAATACCTCAAGAAAGTTACTATCACAAAGAAAGGTCCTTCACACACCAAAACCTTCATAACAGGACGTTTTTTGTGTGTGATAACAAACAGCTGGAAACAAATTGTATATTTATCCATTGGAGAATAGCTAAATAAACTATGTGGTACATAAACGTAATGAGAAAAAAATTAACATATGTAATGGAATATTATTGTTTCAGTAAGTAACAAAGTATTAAGAATTCAAAGAATCAAAGGAAAATGAATGTGAACTGATGGAAAATCAGCTAAGCAGAACCAAGGAGAAACAGTATACATGATGACTGAAACATTGTTAATATAAATAACGGAATAACAAAACTGAATGCTATGTATATGTGCTATGAACAAGATCCTAAACTAAGGATGATTTTTAGATCTAAAAGTTTTAAAAATATCTTGAATGGCCCAGGGGACTAAAGGTCTAGGACTAGGCCATTGGTATTACTTTCTGTTCACTTGAGTACAAAACAGACACTTCCATGGTTTACATCATGCTTACATGGTGGATGGACAACTCAGGCTCAGGAATACTACTCAGTTAAATGAACTCATTTATATATGCTCCCAGTGCATATCCCAGTTGAATATTCTTCTTATGCTATAACTAAGTGATCTCCTTTTATTAATTATTAAATGATCGCCAACAATCTCATTCTCTTCCAATATCAAACATAAACTGGTAGGGCCCTGCTAAAAATACTATGCAATTATGATGACTGATATTGACCTGAGGAGAAGAGATAAAAAAATGCACCTTCTTAATCCTTCTTTACAAATGTCAGGACTATGGTTTTGGATCATTCCGGATGTCATCATGCTGACTTAATATGTTGATAACTTTGCTGAACTTTGTTTTCCTTTCTATTCTTTGTTACAAAGCGTGGTTCACTGGATATGGAGGATATATTTAGAAAATGAGGTGAAGTAAAAATAAAAGATATCATTAAGATTATATTTTTTAAAAGAAAATGAGCTTTCTAATATAGCAATGGCTTAATTTCATGTTCTTTCTGTAGGAAGTGTTTCAAAAACACTTTCCAATGTGTTAGAAAGTGTTATAAAATATAAAGTACCATATATAATATCATATCGTAGTATAAACATGATCCTAGACTCTCAAAGTATATGTCAGTAGTAACAAGCTCTGGCAGGCTCTACAATTCTGTAGTGTCTGCTTTCCAAGGACCAACCAAACTAGATAGCAAGAAGCTTGTCACCAGTAGACAGCAATGATGAATTTTTTGTCAACATCAAACCATTTGAATATTGAAATGTAAACATGTGTATGATATATTATACATGGGGTGGTGAGGTAATGCAGTGGTTAGAGCATCATGCCTGGAGTCAGGAAGACTCATCTTACTGAGTTCAAATCTGACCCCAGACACTTACTAGCAGTGTGATCCTGGGCAAGTCATTTAATTCAGCATCCTCCTCTGTAAAATGATCTGGAGAAGGAAATGGCAAACCACTCCAGTGTGTTTGCCTCGAAAACCCCAAATGGAGTCATGAAGAGTCACACAAGACTGAAAATGACTGAACAGTGGGTATTATAAATACACATATGTATACAATGTATATATATAAGGAGTTATTTATTGTTTTATTTTATTATCACTGCTACCTCATTCTTCTCATCTTTTTTATAGAGTTCAGATAGAAGCAGTCCAAGGACAGGTTGATGTTCTGTTCTTACTCTTGTATAGTCAATGAACCAAGGCTGTTATTACAGTTAAATAAAAATGACTGCTTTTATAATTGAATAAGGGTATAAGGATGTAAGATCACAGGAAGAATCACCAAAAACATCATTGAAACATCCCTTATGGCAGCTAGGACAACCAGAATGGCATGTAATGTACATACTTCTTTTTCCACATGGTTTTGGTTTCCCAAGTTATATCTCTATATTTTAAAAGATTTTCATTTCATGTAATTTGGAGATCATGAATATTCAGGCATCTATTAAAATTATTTTTCTTAAATTCTTATGGTTGAGTGTAATGTCCTCACAGAGTAGTCATGAAGACATAAAGGGCTGCTGAGAGTGACCCCAGGAGACAAGAGACCCCATCACTGTTACTGCCTATATTACCTGCCAGTACCATAAAACCTCAGTGGGGTACTAGTACAGTAAATGGTATGAGTAAGAAGGAGACACCACCATGACCATCCCCTCCTCTCCTTTCCTGTCACCACCCTGGGAGATGACCAGGACCTGAAAGCCAAGAGCACCAATGCCTTTCTAGGCTCTTGGCCTTATGGCCAGTCTGGTCACCACCACGGTCCAGAGATGCTGCTTAGCAATGTTCTCTGCGATGATTTAGCTCCTCAGCCTCTTCACAGCCACTGAGACTGAAAACCTGGAAAAGAAAGGGCCATCTCACCACCAAAGTCATTAGCATGGCTCTGTAGTGATATGATTACTATGGTTTTATCCATTCAAATGATACTAAAAAGGCTGTGTTTGTACTTACATTAGCCTCATGCCCTCTCTATCCTCCAGTCAAACTAGATTACTCCAGTCAAATGCCACTAAGACCGCCAAATCCTCCCATCCAGCCAAGCATTTCAACCCTCCTGCGTATGTCATATGTTCCAGTTAGAATGTGAACTCGGTGCTATAAGAAATAATGAAGTGGATGACTTCATAGAGGCCTGGACAGGCTTATATGATCTGATGCTGAGCAAAAGGAGCAGAACCAGGAGATCTTTTTTACATAGCAACAACTACAGTGTGTGAGGATTTTTTCTGGTAGACTTAGAACTTCATTGCAATGCAAGGACCTAAAAAATCCCCAATGGTCTTTTAAGACAAAATGCCTTCCACATCCAGAGAAGGAATGTAGCAGATCATCTTCTTTTGTATTACGTTTTGGTTTGTTGTATGATTTCTCCCATTCATTTTAATTCTTCTATGTAACATGACTATGGTGAAAATGTATTTAATAGGAATGTGTGTGTAGAACCTGTATAAAATTTCATGCCATCTCAGGGAGGGAGAGGGGAGGGAGAGGAGAAGGAGTGAAGGGAGGGATAAAAATCTAAGTTATATGGTAGTGATTGTAGAACACTGAAAATAAAACATAAAAATAAATAAATAATGTGGGCTTAAAGACAGGGACCATCTTGCTTTTCTATTTGCATCCCCAATGGTCGGCATGTAGCAAGTCCTTATGACTTTTTATTTATTAAAAAAATTGTTCTTGTTTAGTTGTGTCTGACTCTTCATGACCCCATATGAGGTTTTCTTAGCAAAAATACTAGAGTGGTTTTCCATTTCCTTTTCCATGGCAATTATACCACCATAGAAGGTTCGCCTCCATTTCCTTAATCTTTTGTGTCAGAATCTAATAAGCTATGCAAGTCAGTATATCATAAAGCACAGAGGTTACCCAAAACCAGGTTCTGGGTCAAAAAGGAGATATTTTAAGAGAAAATTATGAAATTAATAATAATAGCTAACATTTTCACACTGTTGTAGGATTTTCAAAGCACTTTACTTACATTTTCTCCTTCAAAGATGTAATTTAACTTGCTGGTAAATCTGCAGACTTTTGAATTTTACTTTTGAGTGCCAAAATAAAATGATTCAAAATTAACTCCTAAATTTCTCTGAGTCCAAAGTACATGTGGATCTGGTAGAGATCTTGACCCTAGCTTGGTTTCTTTCCATTCTTTACATACCTAGAATTTCTATAGGATTCTAATAAAACTTTAAATCACTCACTAAATCAGAAAATATTTATTATTCACCTAGTATGTGCAAGGCACTCTGCTAAGTCTTGGGGATAAAATAAGAAGCAAATGACAGTCCCTGCCCACAATGAACTTACAATCTAATGGGAGAGGTAACATACAAACAACTATATCAAATCATTATATATAGCATATATAGAAAATAGAAATAAATAGAAAATAATTAATAGAGATGAAATACTAGAATAAAGATGGATTGGGAAAGACACTGTAGAAGATGAAGTTTTAGTTGGGACTTAAAGGAAGGCAAGGAGGTCAGTAGTGAGAGCAGAAGAGGGAAAGTATGTATTAGGAAATGCCCAGCACCAAGAGATGGAGTGTCTTCTTCATGTGAAAGAAAAAAGAGTTTGTGAGAGATCAAAAAAAATAGCATTTTCACCAAACATTTTTTAGACAGTCTTTACAAAGTGCTGTTCTGGGAGCTGAGGGAAATATAAAGATAAATAAGATATAGTCCCTGCCCTATGGGAACTTACTACTATCAGGTATATAAAGTGTAGACACAAATGACTATATCTATAGAGAATTCACAAAAGAGATACAAATAAATCTACATGTGAATTCAGATGGATAAAGAGATCACTTTCAAACTAGGGGATCAGGGAACACGTCATGAAGGAGATGGGTTGTGAGACTGAACTTGAAAGACAGATAGGGTACCACATATGGAGAAACTGTGCTGGAAGGGTGCTCCCCATCTAGATAATGATGTGAGCAAAAGCAAATAAGTGGGGAAGAGTAGAAAACAGAAGACGAGTTAGTACTGTTTTATGAAAGCCCTGAATATATTAAGAGAATTAATTTGAGATAAAGCTGGAGAAGTTGTTAGAACAAATTTATGGAGGACCTTTTGTGTTAGGCTAGGGAGAAGGAAGCTAATTTGGAGAACCACTGAAGGTTTATTATGAACAAAGGAATGACATTATTTAATATGGATATCAGGAGGCTGACTCTGGGGTGAGTTTTTGTGGTGGATTGCAATGGAATGGAGCCTAACATAGAGGCAGAGAAAGTAATCAAAAGATTATTGCAATAAGATTAGAGAATCTTAAAGTTGTCATAGATCTCTGAATTTATCTAGCCCAACCCATACCTGACAGTAATTGCCACAATTTCCCAAAAATGGTCATCCAGCTTTCTGGAAGACCTCCAAGAATGAGGTACTCACTACCTTGTAAGGAAGTCCAGTCTACTTTGAAATAGCTCCAATTGTTTTTCAGTCATTTTCAGTTGTGTCTAACTTTTTGTGACCCCATTTGGGGTTTTCTTGGCAAAGATACTGGAGTAATTTGCCATTTCCTTCTCCAGCTCATTTTACAGATGAAGAAATTGAGGCAGGCAAAGTTAAGTGATTTGCCCAGGGCCACACAGCTAGTAGGTATTTGAGACCAAATTTAAACTCAAAAAGATGAATCTTCGTGACTCCACACTCAAGTACTCTATCCAATGCACCACCCCAGGCTTGCCATAGATTAACTTAAAATCTGTCTCCCTATAAGACATTCCATTACTTACTCCTACTTCTTCCCTCTGCAGACAAGAACAAATCTAATATCTCTTTTACATAATAGCTCTTTAAATATTTGGATACAATGATCATATCTCCCCTCATTTAAGTTACTTCAAGTTGCTGCAACAATCTTCATGCAGCATGATCTCCACTTTCTTCCCTATCCTGGAGAAATCTTCCATATTCTTTTATCAATGGTATTCCTTAAGGCAATGAGAAGTGCAGTGGCCCTACAATCAGTAGACCTGGGATCAAATCTTAGTTTTGCAATTTACTTTATGTGTAACTTTAGGCAAGTCATTTCTCTCTCTGGGTCTCAGTTTCTTCAACTGTAAAATGATAAATTTGGACCAAATATCTGTTAAGCCTTGCTACAGCTCTTAAATCTATGATCCCAACCTAAAATGTGATACCTCTAACCTGAAAAAATATTCCAGATTTGATCTGACTGGGGCCAGTCTACACAGTTCAAGAAGGCTTGAGCTGTGTTGTAGATAGTAGAAATAGAATGGAACAGAGGGATTCGAAAGATTTTGAGGAGGAAGTTTACATTTTTTTCTTTCATGAATAAATGAATGAAAAGAGCATTTATTGAGCCCTTCTATGGGCAAACAGAGCAGCTGCTGGTGCAATGGATAGAATGATGGGCCTGGAATTAGGAAGATCTGAATTCAGATCTAGGCTCAGATACTTAGTGACTGTGTGATCACTTAATTCTTTTTGCCTCAGTTTCTTTATCTATAATAAATAATAATAATGTGTAATATATAATATAAATAATAATAATAAAATTATCTGGAGAAGGAAATGGCAAATCACTCCAATATCTTTGCCAAGAAAACCTCAAAAGGACTCGCAACAAGCCAAATACAACTGAAGCAACCAAACAACACCAACACTAAGCACTGGAGATACATATAGAAAAGATGATCCCTATTTGTAAGCATCTCACATTCTTTATATTTTATTTTTATTTTCATTTTTATTTTCACTTCCACATTCTCTCCATTTTTCATCCCTCTCCAATCCATTGAGAATGCAAGAAATACAGTACCCATTACACATATACAGGCATGCAAAATATATTCCTTCATTAGCCATGTTACAAAAAAAGCAAGAAAAATAAAGAATGGGGAAAAACCATGCTTTGATTTGTACTCTGAGTCCATCAGTTTTCTATCTGGAGATGGATAGCATTTCATATCATGAGTCCTTTGGAGCTGCAGTGGGATCATTGTATTGATCAGAGTTGCTAAGTCTTTTAGTTGATTCTCTTCAAAGCATTGCTGCTATTGTTTAGATTGTTTTTCTGGTTCTGCTCACTTCACTTTGCATCAGTTCATATAAATTTTCCCAGGTTTTTCTGAAACCATCCCATTCATCATTTCTTATAGCACGAGTATTCTGTCACAGTCACGTACCATAACTTCTTCAGTCATTTACCAAATGATTGGCATGCCCTACTTTCCAATTCTTTGCCACCACAATAAAATATGCTATAAATATTTTACACAAATGGGTTCTTTTCATTTTTCTATGAGGTATACACAGTTTTATAGCCTTTTATACCATATATATATATAGTATATATGTATATATATATATGTATGTATATGTATACCATATATACCATATATATACCATATATACATGTTCCAAATTGTTGGTTGGACTGGTTCACAGCTCCACCAAAAATGTATTAGTGTATCTCTTTTCCCACATCCCCTTCAGCATTTGCAATTTCACTTTTCTGTCTTATTAACCAATCTGACAGGTATAAGGAGTTACCTTGGAATTGTTTTAATTGCAATTGCTCTAATTATTAGTGATTTAGAGCATTTTTATATGACTATCGATTGATTTGATTTCTTCCTCTGAAGACTGCCTGTTCAAATCTTTTGGCCATTTATCATGTGGGGAATAAGGAACTTACATTCTAATGAAGGAAACAGTATATAGAGGAGGTTTCAAATTCAAGTCAGATGGAAAGGTCCCTTGGTGCTTAGAGCACAGCTGAAAAGCTGATAGCAATGTATCTTCTTTAGTGTCATTCCACTGATAAAATCTCTTTCTGATTCTGATCATTTGATAATGCCAAGGACTTTGGTATCTAAAAGCCTTCTTTTCTGGGTCTCTAGACCCAAGTTGCCGAGAAGTTGAGGACTGGAACAACCCACAGTTGTCAGATCACATCTCCATAGAAGTGACTTCCCAGAATGATGGCTACAAGGACTGGGATGAAAGCACGTTTGGTTCCCTGCTACCATCCCTGCTTCAGAACTCAAGAACCCTGCTGTTTCCAAGGTCCTAGGGTTATGATCCTGGGCTAGCTCCATCAGTATCTAAAAGGAGATGATGATTGACATGATAGCAGTGGTTTGACTCTCTCCCTAAAGGTTCAAGGTGGCTTGCTGCTTTAACAAACTTCTCACTTCTCTCACTCATGTCTTTTTTTTCTATATATCTACTGAACACAGAGGGATCCAAGTTGATCCTTACCACCTGTGGGTAGTAAGGTCTTCTAGATGTTCTTGTTTGTGGATGACATTATGTTAATAGCATCAAGTGCCAAAGCTTTGCAGAACTTCATAGAGGAGCTATATAATCACTCAAAAGAGTCAGGCCTATTTATCCACATGAAAAAGAACAAATGGATAAAAAGTATTTGTTCCCCTGATTTTAGCATGCATCTGAATGGATACCCTATGGAGCTTTTTCAACAGTATGTATATTTGAAATAGGATGGACAGATGGACAGTGAGCTATGCCAGAGCTGAAAAAAGAGTTGTACTGACTATAACACTACAACAATAAAGGCCCATGTGATATCTGAGGGAGGATCTAAACTTAGGTCTTCCTGGTTCCAAGTCCAATGCTCTAGCTACTATGCAACCTAGATGCCCTAAACTTTAAAACACTATTACATTTAAGTGTATAAATTACTATGACCTCTCTTAGAGTCCTTATTAAATAAGCCACAGTTGAACATGAATTCTCTGTAGGTAAGAATTATTTCAGTTTTTGTTTTCTATCGTTAGCACAGGAACAAGCATATAGGAAGATGTTTAATGAATACTTATTGAATTTTACTGAATTCTGCTTATGTTTTAAACTTAATTTTTGTTCTGCATTTAATTAAGACCAAAAAGGAATACTTTAACATACAAAGAACAGGAAAAGAGAATTACCTATGGAAATATGAATCTCCTTGTGTCTAATTTGCTTTTTTTAAGTACATAATAAATCAGTTATTTTCAAAGCTATCCTATTTGTTTTCTTCTGACCTTCCTTCAGTTCTCTTCTATGTATTTTTAAAAATGCTTCAATGATTTTCTTTTCTTTCTTTTTTCTCTTCTTCTTCTGCTGACTCCATTGCTAGCTTTCCTTTCCTCTCTAAGTGCATCTATTACAAAATAGAAATACAATCTTTGTAACAAATAAACAATGTGTCAAGCAAAACAAATTTGCACATTTGTCATATCTAAAAATGTATATTTCATTCTCTCCTTGACTCTATCACCCCTCTGACAGGAAGTGGGTAGTATGTTTTATCATCAGTCCTTTGGCACATGGCTGGTCATTGCAAGGTTCAAAGATTCTATTGTTCTTGTTTTACTTTACAATGTTGCAATTATTGTAAATTTTTTTCTCCTGGTTCTGCTCACTTTACTATGCATCAGTTCATACAAGTCTTCTTAGGTTTCTCTGAAACTAGCCTTTTCATAATTTCTTAGTGTAATAACATTCCATTCCTATATCCCAATTTGTTCAGCTATTCTTCAATTAAGGGGCACTCCCTTAATTGGGGCAGCTAGGTGGTGCAGTGGTTATAGCACCAGTGCAGGAGTCAGGAGGACCTGAATTCAAATCTCACCTCATACACTTGACCCTCACTAGCTGTACGACCTTGGGCAAGTCACTTAACCCCAATTGCCTCATCCTGGGTCATCTCCAGTCATTTTGATGAATATCTGGTCACTGGCTCTGGAGGAGAAGTGAGGCTGGTAACCTGCACAGCCCTCCCTCTCTCAAAACAAAGTCAAGTGCAAGTCATGTCATTATTTTTCTGATGGCATGGTCTTCTTCTGCAATGAAGGATGAACACAATCCCTTAATTTCTAGATCTCTGCCATCACAAAAAGGATTGCTATAAATATTTTTGTAAAAATGAATATTTTTCCCTCTTTCTTTGATATCTTTGAGGAATAGGAGTAGTAATGACATTACTTGGAGGTAAAAGGGTATGCACAGTTCAGTGACTGTGGAAGCATGATTCCAAATGACTTCCAGAATGGTTGGACCAGTATACAGCTGCACCAGCAGAATAGCAGTGTTCTTGTCTTCCCCAAATCCCTCCTGCAGTTGTTATTTTCCTTGTTGTTTCATCTTTGCCAAGCTGATAAATTTAAAATGGAATCTGAGAGCGTTTTTTTTTATTTTTCATGTCTCTACTTATTAGTGATTTGGAGCATTTTTTTTATACATCTGTTAAGATTTTTTTTCTTTGAGAATTGCCTATTCACATTCATTAACCTTTTACTTATTGGGGGACGGCTTCTATTCTTATACATTTGAATCAGTTCCTTAGATATCTTAGATATCAGATCTTTACTAGAGAAGCTTGTTGCAAAGATTTTTCCCCCATTAACTTTTTCCCTTTTTATTTTAAATGTATTGATTTTGTTTGTAAAATATTTTCAAATTCTGCTTATATGTTCACAAATCCTCTTTTTTTATCAAGTTATAGTCCAGATTTCTCTACCATATCCTAGAAAACTCTTCATCTTAGAAGTTCACTAGAATTCACATCTGAGAGGCATCCTCCACCCCTTATGGCCCCTCCCTTAAGTAGGATGGCCATTCCCAGAACTTGCATTTAAGAAGAAGATCCAAGCCAGCCTGCCATTTCTTCCTTTCTCACCCGACTCAGATTTCTCTGCCACATCCCCTTGACAGGTACCTTTTCAGTCTCCTTTTGCAGGTTGTCTTCCCCATTAGAATGAGGTAACATGGTTTTTCTTTCTGCTTCTCTTTGTATTCCAAGGGTTTAACACAGTACCTGGCATGTAGTAAGCATTTAATAAATGCTTGTTGACTGACTGAACACAAGTCATCTCCTCTGCTAGACTGTTAAGTTCCTTCAGGGAGGACTTCTTGCTTTACTTGTCTTTATATCAACAATACCTAGCCTAGTTGTACGGAGCAAGTATTTAATAAGTGTCTGTTGAATTAAAATGAGGGGGAAGGAGTATCACAGGCTGGTGATATTTTTCCTTACTGCCTGAACTAGTAGACTCTCATGTGCCTCCCTTTGGCCTGCCCTAAGGTATGCTGCAAAGTTTTGTTCTCAAACTTTTACCAGTCTCCTAACATGTTGAAACTAAAACCCTTTTGGCAGTAGATGCGAAAAACACCTAGTGCCAATGATGGCAGCCAACCTATTGTGTTTGGTGCCAGGCTTGGACGGCAGGTTGGCACTTGCAACACTTCTAACAGCCAATAGATTTCAGCTGTTTGGAAGCAAACCACCTACTTACACACACACACACACACACAGACACACACACACAGAGTATCTTTATGGTTTCTGATAAAACTCTGAATGAAGTTCATAAGCTACATTTAGATAATCCATCCCTAGGAACAGAGCTCTCTCTCTCTCTCTCTCTCTCTCTCTCTCTCTCTCTCTCTCTCTCTCTCTCTCTCTCTCTCTCTGAGCTTAAGAAAAGCAATTCCAGTAATACAGGAATATAAATATAGTACATTCCATCCTCACTAGGAGGGAAATACTCTACCTCCTGATAAAAGTGAATTCCTAATTATTTTATAAATTGTAAGAACTGTGAAATGGACAAAAGGTGCCTCTACCAGTCCCTAGCCAAGACAGGATTCTGAAGTTCAGCACCCCAAACTGAACTACAGGAAGAATCAGAGGTTAAAAATCAGGAGGAGGTTATGTCATATATTGTGAAACCAAATAAATGAGGAGGGCTGAGGAAAGAGTTTAGGGGGTCCTCTTCATGGTTAACTCCTCTACCCACTCCCATTCCATGTGGCAATAGGGAACTTAGTAAAGGGACCCCCCCCATTTGCCTTTGTCCTTTCATGTATTCATGAGCAAAGGAAGGATAATATGGGGATTTGTCTTTCACAGGGAAAATTATGGGCAAAAGGAATGCAACCCATTTATAAATACAGATAACTGTAGCAGTCAACAGATTTATGCTTTGTCTAATCCATAACCCAATTGTAGAGATGTATGGTGTCATTAAATGTTCCTTGGTACAGAAATATAAAAAGGTACACCTGCCAGAGCACTCTTCAGGAATCACAGATGAAAGTACAAAAAGAAATCAAAGCATCAAGACCTGGTTATGTGCAATTGTGAAGAGGGGGAGAGGAGGGTTGTCTTTTTCGTTTGTTTGTTTTATCAATCCATTGACAAGTATACTGAGCACTTCCAGAATCCCAGAATACTAGAACTGGAAGGGAACATGGATTTCACTTAGTAAGCTACTATGTGCCCAGTGCTATAAATGACACAGAAACTTCAGATATAGCCCCTGCCCTCAGACTAGTTGGGAAGCAATTCAAACATGTATTATCATTATTAACATGACAATTACTAATAACAGCTAACACTTATACAGACCTTAGGGTTTACAAAGGGCTGTGCATCCACTAATTGGTCAGTAAGCATGTATTAAGCACCTGTTATTATCATCTGTGTGCTAAGTGCTAGATACACAAAGAAAGGCAAAAAACGTCAATAATCTTAAGGAGGTCACATTCTAGATGGAGAAGCCAACAAGTAAATAAGATTACACACATAATGGAGGGGAAGGCCACTTCTTTGATCCTTGAAACCAGCCTTGTGAAATACTATTTCTATATACTATACTATATACTACACTATATAGTACTATATACTATATATATATATATTTCTAAATACTATACTACAATAACTATCCTTACGTTATCCTCCTAACAAGTACCACCCTTATCATCATCGTTTTTCAGATAAGGAAACTGAGGTCACAGGTTGATCTCTCAAATTCAATATCAGTGCTCACAGTACTCACAGGGTGACTCAAAAATGAAATAATTTAAGAATAATTAAATGGTAATCTGTGTAATACTGAATATAAGTACAATTAGAATTCAGAAAAGGGAGGGTGACCTGCCAGTTAGAGGATGAAGACAAGTGTTACCTGAGGTCTAATGGGCACCACCTTACAACATGGGACTCCTACTCTGTATTCAAGTAACTGCAAGGGGAGGAGATTGACTCCAAAGAAAGCTGATCAGGCTTTTCTCAATCTCTCCTAGTTATAATGTTTCCCTATTGTTTATGACCAGAGATAATCTCTTAAATAAAACATAAGAATATAGCATTTTTAGGGTTTCCTGTGAAAAGAGATTAAGAGGTGCCTAGGAGAGAGCTAACATGGTGAAGTGACAGCATGGACTTGCTAGAGCTCTCCCCCCAAACTTAGTCAAATATCTGTAAAAAAAATGACTCTAAACAAATTCTGGAGCTGCAGAACCCATAGAATGATGAAATGAAGCAAATCTCCAGCACAAGATAGTCTGGTAGGTCAATAGGAAGCATTTATTGGCACATATGGGACCTAAGTAGGTCTCAGGGAAATTGAATCTCTAGGAGATTTCCAGAGATTCTCTGTGTGGTTTCTGGACTTCATGACCCCAAAATGCTGAGGATAAATTGGAAAATCACTGCAAAAACCTATGAGACCTGTGTGAGAGAGTAGAGTGGTCTGGCCCCTGGCTCAGGGTGGCAGATTGAGGAGAGGGTTGAGGAATTCACAGAAGTCACAGCAGCAGCAGGGGCAGCTACAGGGACTGGAACTCTAGACCCACAGATTTTGGCTGACAGTGTACCCCCCCCACTGGAAGCAGAGAACTATGTTGATAAAGAGCTCAAAAGTCAAGCAAATAGCTGGGGGAATGAGTAAAAACTGGAAAAAGAATCAGACTATAGAAACTTACTATGGTGATAAGGAAGACCAAACCACATAAAAAGAAGACAGCAAAGTCAAAACTCCTACATCCAAAGCCTCCAATAAAAATATGAATTGGTCTCAGGCCATGGAAGAGCTCAAAAAGGATTTTGAAAATCAAGTAAGAGCAGAGCCAAGATGGCAGAGTAGAAGAATGGACCTCCTCTAGTTCTATCCCCACAGCCCATGAAATACCTGTAAAAAATGTCTCTAAACAAAGTCTAGAGCAGCAGAAGTCACAAAATGACAGAGTGAAAGACATTTTTAGCCCAAGGCAGCCTGGAAGGCCTACAGGAAAGATCTATTGCACCAGCAGCATGGCTTAGACAGGACTCAAGCAGACTTCAGAGCACAGAATCACAGGTAGCAACTGCAGTTCCCACATTTCTCAACCCACAAAAGTCAAAGACACCTTCAAAGATGAGTAAGAAAGCTCTTTCACCTGGATAAGAGGGGGATGTGGGTCTGGCCCAAGCCCCAGCCCCAGGGTGGTGGAAGTCACTGTAGCAGCATCCCCTTTTGGAATCCTCCACTTAAAGACCCTAGGGAAATCAAGCAGCTTATCTGATTGTCAGCCCTAAGTGGCAGTCTTGGAGTAAGGAGGAACACTGATGTGGTGGAGTTGCTGGTGAAGGTAGAGAGGGAACCCAACTAGCAGATCCTGAGCAGAACAGAGTGTTTGTGGCTGCTCCCAGCCAAGAGTGCAGGCCAAGAGAGGAGTAAACTCCTCCTCCTTGATTGTGCTACATTGAAGGAACTGAGAACTTACAGGTTCCTAGAGTATACCCTCCAGTTGACAAAGGATTCAAAAGTCAAATAACTGGGAAAATGCCCAAAAAAGGGGGGAAAATAAGACCACACATAGTTGCTTTCTTGGTGAAAAGGTACTTTCTTTCATCCTTTCAGATGAGGAAGAACAAAGCATACCATCAGACAAAGACATCAAAGTCAAGGCTCCTACATCCAAAACCTCCAAAAAAATTCAGTGATCTCAGGCCATGGAAGAGCTCAAAAACAATTTTGAAAATCAAGTAAGAAAGAGGAGGAAAAATTGGGAAGAGAAATGAGAGAGATGCAAGAAAATCATGAAAAAATGAGTCAACATCTTGCTAAAGGAGATCCAAAAAAAAATGCTGAAGAAAATAACACCTTTAAAAATAGGCTAAATCAATTGGTAATAGAGGACCCAAAAGGCAATGCAGAGAAAATACTTTAAAAAGCAGAATTAGACAAATGAAAAAGGAGGTTCAAAAGCTTACTGAAGAAAATAGTTCTTTAAAAATAAGAGTGGAACAGATAGAAGGTTTACGAGAAACCAAGAAATTACAAAACAAAGCCAAAAGAATGAAAAAATGGAAGACAATGTGAAATATCTCATTGGAAAAACAAGTGACCTGGAAAGTAGATCCAGGAGAGACAATTTAAAAATTATGGGACTAAGAGCCTAGACATCATCTTTCATGAAATTATCAAGGAAAACTGCCCTGATATTCTAGAACCAGAGGGCAAAATAAATATGGAAAGAATCCACAGATCACCTCCTGAAAGAGATCCAAAATGAGAAACTTCTAGGAATATTGTAGCCAAATTCCAGAGTTCCCAGGTCAAGGAGAAAATATTGCAAGCCCTAAAAGTAATTTGACTATTGTGGAAATACAATCAGGATAACACAAGATCTAGTAGCTTCTATATTAAGGGATCAAAGGGCTTGGAATATAATACTCCAGAAGTCAAAGAAACTAGAATTAAAACAATGAATCACCTACCCAGAAAAACTAATTATAATACTTCAGGGTAAGAAGTGGTCATTCAATGAAACAGGGGATTTTCAAGCATTCTTAATGAAAAGAGTAGAGCTGAAAAGAAAATTTGACTTTTAAACATGAGAATCAAGAGAAGCATGAAAAGGTAAGTGGGAAAGATAAATCATAAAGGACTTACTAAAGTTGAACTGTTTACATTCCTACATGGAAAGATAATATTTGTAACTCTTGAAACTTTTCTCAGTGTCTGGTAGGAGGGATTACACACACACATACATATATAGAGAGAGACAGAGACAGAGAGCACAGTTTGAAATGAATAGGAAGGGATCATGTCTAAAAAACTAAAATTAAGGGTTGAGAGAGGGATATATTGGGAGGAGAAAGAGAGAAATGAAATGGGGAAAATTATCTCTCATAGAAGAGTCAAGGAAAAGCTTTTCCAATGGAGGGGGAAAAGGGGAGGTGAAAGGGAAAAATATAAGCTTACCTTTATCACATTTGGCTCAAGGAAGGAATAACATGCACACTCAATTTGGTATAAAACTCTATCTTACACTACAGGAAAGTAAGGGAGAAAGGGATAAGCAGGGTAGGGGGAATGGTGGAAGGAACGGTAATTGGAAGAAGGTAGCAATTAGAAGTAAACAGCCTTGGGAAGGGACAAGGTCAAAAGAGAGAACAGAAGAAATAGGGGACAGGATATGAGGGAGGGAAATATAATTAGTCTTATGCAACATGACTATTATGGAAGTCATTTGCAAAACTGCACATATACAGCCTATACTGAATTGCTTACCTTCTCAGTGGGGATGGGTGGGAAGGGAGGAAGGAAGAGAAGTTAGAACTCAAAGCTTTAGGAACAAATGTTGAGAATTGTTTTTGTGTACAACTGGGAAATAAGAAATACAGGTAACAAGGTATAGAAATTTATCTTACCCTACAAGACAAGAGAGAAAATGGGGATAAAGGAAGGGAGGGGTATTAGAAGGGGGGGGCACATTGGTGGAAGGGGCAATCAGAATGCAAAGCATTTTGAGGTGGGGGGGGAGAGATGGGGAGAAAATTTGGAACTCAAAATTTTGTGGAAATGAATGTTGAAAACTTAAAACAAAAAAAAATAGACTAACTCAAATGGCAAAAGAGGTCCAAAAAGCCAATAAGGAGAAGAATGCTTTAAAAAGCAGAACTAGACAAATGGAAAAAGAGGTTCAAAAGCTCACTGAATAAAATAGTTCTTTAAATGACTTTATGAGAATCCAAGAAATTACAAAATGAAACCAAAAGAATGAAAAAACAGAAGACAATGTGAAATATCTCATTGGAAAAACAACTGACCTAGAAAATAGATTCAGGAGAGATAATTTTAAAATTATTGGTCTTCCTGAAAACCATGATGAAACAAAGAACCTAGACAACACCTTCCAAGAAATTAGCAAGGAAAACTGCCTTGATATTCTAGAACAAGAGGGTAAAATAGAAATGGAAGGAATTCACCAATCACCTCCTGAAAGAGATCCAAATAGAAAAACTCCTAAGAATGTTGTAGCCAAATTTCAGAGTTCCCAAGTCAAGGAGAAAATAGTACAAGCAGCCAGAAAGAAACAATTCAAGTATTGTGGAAATACAATCAGGATAACACAAGATTTAGCAGCATCCACACTCAGGGATAGGAGGGCTTGGAATATGATATTTCAGAGGTCAAAGGAGATAGGATTAAAACCATGAATCACCTACTGAGCAAAACTGAGTATAATACTTCAGGAGGAAAATTGATCATTCAATGAAATAGAAGACTTCCAAGCATTCTTGTTGAAAAGACCAGAACTGAATTGAAAATTTGACTTTTAAATACAAGAATCACGAGAAATATGAAAAGGTAAACAGAAAAGAGAAGCCTTATGGAGCTCATTAAAGTTGAACTGTTCATACTCCTATATGGAAAGATGTTATTTGTAACTCTTGAGACCTTTTTCAGTATTAGGGCATTTAGGGGGAATATATATATATGTGGGTATGGGTATGTATGTATTTATGTGTATATTATATATGTGTAGGTATGCATATGAACATAGGTGTATTGTGTTTGTAAATATATACATATATAAAAATATATGTGTGTATACACACACACATAGAGGGCACAGGGTAAACTGAATATGAAGGGAGAATATCTAAAAAAATAAAATTTACTGTTGAATGGAATATACTAAGAGTAAGAGAAAAGGAGAGGTAGTATGTAGCAAATCTCACATAAAAGAGGGAAGAAAGAGCCTTTATAATGGAGGGGAAGGGGTAGGGAGATGAAAGGACATAATAGAGCCTTACTCTCATGGGAATTGGTTTGAGGATATGGAATCAGATATGGCTATGGAAAGGATATCAATTGGGTATGAAAATCTATTTTATGCTTCAGGAAAGCAAGGGGGAAGAGGATAGGAAAGGGAAGATAATAGAAAGAACAGCAAATTGGGGAAAGGGATAATCAGAAGCAAACATAATTGTGGGAGGACAGTTCAAGGGAGAGAAAGGAATAAATGAAAGGCAGGATAAGACAGAAGGAAATGTGGTTAGTCTTTTACAACATAACTATTATGGAAGTGCTTTGAATTGTTACACATGCATGACCTATATTGAATTGCTTGTTTTCTCAATGAAGAGTAAGGGAGGGAGATAATAGGAAACTCAAAGCTTTAAGAATGAATGTTAAAAATTGTTTTAGCATACAGCTGGAAATTAAACTATATGGGCAATGGAGTATAGAAATCTATTCTGCCCTGCAGGAAAACAGAGGAGAAGGAGGAAGAAAGAAGGGAGGACAGACTGGAGGAAGGGATGGATGGGATGCATGCTGTCCTGGGGTGGGGGTGGGGAGAGATGGGGAGAAAATTTTAAATTCAAATTCTTGTGGAAGTAAATGCTAACTGAAAATAAACAAATTTTTTATTTAAAAAATCAGGTAAGGGAAGTAGAGCAAAAGCTGGGAAGAGAAATGAAAGTGATGTAAGAAAATCATGAAAAATGAGTCAACTGCTTGCTAAAGGAGAGCCAAAAATGCTGAAGAAAAAAAAACAAATAAATAGACTAACCCAAATGGCAAAAGAGGTCCAAAAAGCCAATGACAAGAATGCCCTAAAAAGCAGAATTGACCAGGTGGAAAAGGAGGTCCAAAAGCTCACTGAAGAACATAATTAGATTAAAATGGAGCAGATGGAAGCTAATGACTTTATGAGAAACCAATAAATCACAAAACAAAACCAAAAGAATGAAAAAATAGAAGACAATGTGAAATATCTCATTTAAAAAACAAGTGACCTGGAAAATAGATCCAGAAGAGACAATTTAAAAATTATGGGACTACCTGAAAGTCATGATCAAAAAAAGAGCCTAAGCATCATCTTTCATGAAATTGTCAAGGAAAACTTTCCTGATATTCTAGAACCAAGTGGGTAAAATAAATATTGAAGGAATCCACTGATCACTTCCTGAAAGAAATCCAAATAGAAACATCCTAGGAATATTGTAGCCAAATTACAGAGTTTCCAGGTCAAGGAGAAAGTATTGCAAGGAGTTAGAAACAATTCGAGTATTGTGGAAATACAATCAGGACAACACAAGATCTAGCAGCTTCTACATTAAGAGATCCAAGGACTTGGACTAGGATATTCCAGAATTCAAAGGAACTAGGATTAAAACTAAGAATCACCTACCCAGCAAAACTGAGTATAATACTTCAGGGAAAAAAATGGTCATTCAATGAAATAGGGGGCTTTCAAACATTCTTGATGAGAAGAACAGAGCTGAAAAGACAATTTGACTTTCAAACACAAGAATCAAGAGAAGCATGAAAAGGTAAACAGGAAAGAGAAATCATAAGGGACTTACTAATGCTGAAATGTTTACATTCCTACATGGAAAGATAATATTTGTAACTCTTGAAACTTTTCTCAGTATTTGGGTAGTTGGAGGGATTATACACACACACACACACACACACACACACACACACACACACACACACACATAGACAGAGAGCACGGGGTGAGTTGAATAGGAAGGGATGATATCTAAAAAAATAAAATTAAGAGGTGAGAGAGGAAAATATTGGGAGGAGAAAGGGAGAAATGGAAAGGGGCAAATTATCTGTCATAAAAGAGGCAAGAAAAAACCTTTTCAATGGAGGGAAAACGGGGTGAGGTGAGAGGAAAAAAGTGAAGCTTACTCTCACCACATTTGGCTTAAGGCATGCACACTCAATTTGGTTTGAAAATCTATCTTACACTACAGCAAAATAGGGGCAAAGGGGATAAGTGGGGGGGGGGGATGATAGAAGGGAAGACAAATGGGAGGAGGGAGTAATTACAAGCAAACACTTTAGGGGAGGGACAGGGTCTAAAGAGAGAATAGAATAAATAGGAGGCATTCATTTTGTGGAAATGAATGATGATAACTAAAAATAAATAAATGTAAAAAAAAAAAAAGGAAAGGTGATATGGGACCAGGTTATAGAGGACTTGCCCCCATCACAACAATCCCTTCCCTTCATCTCACATTCCATCCCTGAAGAAGGTCCTCACACAGTGATTAGGAGCATTCAAGAGGCTCTTGTATATATTAGCACTTCTTAAATTGTGGGTCGAGGCCACATACAGGGGTCATGAAAAATTTGTCAACAGTAGAAGGTTTCTGACACACAACAACTAAAAATTAATTCCAGATCAAACGTTTAATAAATCGAGGTGCTTCTACAGCCCTTGCCTGTGTCCCACCATGCAACTTCACTGCAGCCTTAGCTCTGAACACAAAGTATGCACGCTTTGCACTGTGCATGCCTTCAGGACATACAATGCCAACAATGCCAACACTGCAGAAATGGGAAAAGAGATTGAGAGTGAAAAAAGTTAGCCTCTCATCCCAGCTCTAACTCTGTATTTCTAATTATCTATTTTAAAAAATTTCCCTTCTATGTCCTGCCATTACTTCAGATAAAAAAAAGATATACAAAATTGATCTCATCATCTTCCCTCTGCCCCTCTGCTCCTCACTACTTCCCTACTGTTGTTGATGAAAACGGCAATTTCTAAGTTTTCTAGACTTGAAATATTAGAGTCAACTTTAGCCAGTCCCTCCCTATAGCTTTTATATTCATTAAATCAGTCTTGCTGATTCTCCCTTCAAATTGTCTTTTATATCTGATAGGACTTTACTTTTCATTCTTGGCACAATGCACTCAATTTCATCTCCTTCCTGATCTTGTTCCTGAATTGCTCTGGACTCCAAAACTATGCCACTTCTACTGTTAGCTCGAACTTCCTTCAAACCTTGGACCTCATTGCCCTGGGACAATTGATCACTCCAAGAGACCACTCAACCTAGAATATTCCCCTACGAGGCCCACCTCCATCTTCCAATTATTAAATTCCTCCTGGAGCCTCCATTTTGTGGAGAGACACCAGAAGTCCTGACTGCATTCCACTCCAGCCCCGATTTCTAGCAGTTTCTCCTACCTTCACTCCTCTCCCTTCCACCTTTTCTCCTTTTTTTTGTTTTGTCTCCTCCGTTAGAAAATAAGCTCCTTGAGGCAGGGACTATCTTTCTTTTGGCTTTTGTGTGTATTTGCAGGGCTTAGAGACATAACACATGCTCAATAAATGATTGTTTCCTTCTTTCAATGAATATTTGTTAAATTGAATTGAATTGAACCAATCTGAATTGAATGGATTTGTTTTGACAATAAGAATAGTGTATTCAGCAAAGATTCAAAATCCTAGGTAAAAAGATCTTAACAACCTACAAGTTGGTCAAACTATTTTATGGACTGAGTACCTATATAGTTTTTCCATTGTTCAATCTCAGGTTAGTATGACAGAATGAACATACTCTCAGAATATGGTATCAGAAGACCTAGATCCAAATCCCAACCCTTTGATTTCCTACTTATTACGACCTTGAACAAATCACGTAACCTCCCTGAGCCTCAGTTTCCTCAGCTGTCAAATTAGGAGATTGGGTCAGACAGCTTCTCTAAGGTCTCCTTCTAAATCTGTGATCCTGAACCAAACATATGACAAAGTATGTAAGGAATTTCTATTCCCTCTCAAGCTATTTAACAAATATTCACTAACTAAACCACCTGATGCCTACAGGGGCTCTAGGTAAAATATTTTATCCTCCTTTAACATAGGTGTTAACTGATATAGAGACAATGGCTAAATGATTCATTTAAAGCCTGTAGGTGAAGCTTGCCTAAGGTCACAGGGAATCAATGTCAGAATCAAAAGTAGTTGGTACATCTTTTTCATTCCTGGTTCAGTTTTATCATTAGTTCCCCCCCTGCTCCTGCTTCAAGGGGAGAGGCTCCTGCACCTCTAGGCCCAGAACAGGAATAGTAGGCCTGGGGAGTACTAGAGCAGTTGTTGAGAACCAGTGTGGAAACCTCTAAGGGACATTAGATGGAGAACAGTCTCCTCACCTGAATTCATGAGCTTGTCTCACCCACTATTACTTTACCCGGATTCCTTCCCCAATGGTTAGTAACTCTAATTCCCATTTAATCCTCCACAACTGGCTACTTAAAGGGCAATGTCACATAATGGATATAGTTGATCTTGGAACCAGGGTTCAGGCCTTCCTTCTGATACATATTGATTTTGTGACTCTTGGTCATTTAAGCTCTTAGCATTCTAGGCAATTCTCTAAGACTATATGATGCAGAGAATGTGCCAGCCTACACTGGTGGAGTGAGTTTCTTCACCTGGCAAAGATACTGAAGTGGTTTGCCATTTTCTTCTCCAACTTATTTTACAGATGAGGAAATTGTGGCAAATGAGGTTAAGTGACTTGCCTGGGATCACACAAGCAAGATTTGAACTCAGGTTTTCCTGACTCCAGGCCCTACACTCTAACTACTGTTCCACTCAGCTATTCGCTTTTCACAGGGGTAGAAGAGTGACTAATGCAGAAATGTTTTGTGACTTCATATAATGGGTATAAAGAAATATGATTTTGTGTGACTTCAAATGTATAATGAATATCAAGAAGTATTCTATTATAATACCCATTATACATGCAAGGTCACACAAAACACATTTTCACATTAGTCACATTTCCGCCCTCCCCCCCAAAAAAGCAAGAAAAATAACACAAGAAAAAATTTTTTGATCTGTATTCTGAGTTGACCAGTTTTATTTCTGGAGGTGGATAGTATTTTTCATTATAAATCTTTTGGAATTCTGGTGGAGCATTGTATTGATAACTGGTCTATCACAGTTATCTTTACAATGTGGCTGTTACTGTATATAGCATTCTGCTCACTTTCCTTTGTATCAGTTCATCTAAGTTTCACATTTTTCTAAAACTGTCTCCATCATTTTTTGTAGCATATTGGTATTCCATCACATTGGTGAACAAGTTACAACTTGTTCACCATTCCCCAATTGAAGGGCATCCCCTCAGTTTCCAATTCTTTGCCACCACAAAAAGAGCTGTTATACATACATATGGATCTTTTTTCTTTGTCCTCAACCTTCTTTTGGTATCATAATTAATTGTCCATAGTATTCTCAGGAATGAGTACTACAAAATTCATCTCTCAAGTCTTCCATTGCACCTTCACTACTCATCATCTCAGCCAAAGAACTTTGCTGAGACCTTCACTGAGAAAATTGAAGTAATCTCTGTCTTCTCCCCTTGCATCATTTCCTAATACATTAACTTCATCTTTTACTCTCTCCTCTTTTCCTTTAGTCTTTGATAAAGAGAAAACCCTTCTTCTTGGACCTTTGATTCCATTCTTTCCTGTCTTCTTCAGAATATTATTCCAACTATATCCTCATCTATTCAATCAATCCCCATCTATTACATCCTTCCCTACTATCAACAAACACTCCTTAGTCTCCCCCATACTTTAAAAAAAATTGTCATAAAATTCCACTAGCTACTGTCCTACATCTCTTCTCCCTTTATCAGCCATTTACACTGGGTGCCTGGGGTGCCTGAACTTAATTTCATCTCACTCTTTTCAGCAGTTATTTGTCAAAGGCAAGACTTAATCTCAAGCTTTCTTGACTCTGAACTCAACCCTGTTCATTAGACAGTGGTTTCCAAAGTAGAGATCATAGCCTGACCACTGAAAGAATGTGATGAAAACACATAGAAAGTGAAAAGGGTAGTTGATAATATTGCTCTATAATGCTCAGATCAGGCCATATCTGGTGTGTAATATTCAATGCTGAGCACCACATTTTAGGAAGGGCACTGACAAACTAATGCCTATAATAGCATGACCAAGATAGTAAACCTTACATATAAGAATTAATTGAAGAATTGAAGATGTGTGGTCTAGAAAAGAGAAGACTTAAGGATTAGACATTTTCTCTTGACCCTCAAGGGCAGAACCAGTATCAGTGGGTGGAAGTTATAGAGAGATAGATTTAGGTTTGATGTAAGTAAAAATTTCCTAACAATTAGAGCTACCAAAAAAAGTGCCATGGGCTGGATTGGGAGGTAGTGGGCTCCTTTTCACAAAAGGTCTTCAATCCCCAATTGATAAATAGTCAAAGGATATGAACCTTTGGTTTTCAGATGAAGAAATTAAAACTACCTATAATCATATGAAAATATGTTCTAAATCATGATCAGAGAAATACAAATTAAAACAACTCTGAGATACCCTCACACCTATGAGATTGGCTAACATGACAAAACAGGACAGTGATAAATCTTGGAGAAGATATGGGAAAATTGAAATACTAAGGCATTGTTGGTGGAGTTATGGAACTGATCCAACCATTTTGGGGAGCCATCTGTATTGCTCACTGTGCCCAAAAGGCTATAAAACTGTGCATACTCTTTGATTCAGCAATGTCACTACTAGGTCTGTACCCCAAAAAGATTATGAAAAAGAGAAAGGACACACATGTATAAAAATATTTATAGCAGTTCTTTTTGTGATAGTCAAGAATTGTAAATTGAGAGGATGCCTATGAATGGGAAATGACTGAGCAAGTTATGATATATGAATGTATTGGAATACTCTTGTGCTATAAGAAATGATGAGCAGTCCAACTTCAGAAAAATCTGGAAAGACTTTAAAAAACTGATTCTGAGTGAATTGAACAGAACAATGGTTGCAACAATGTTCGGCAACAGCAATGTTGTGTGATGATTAACTATGATAGATTTAGTAATCTCAGCAACCTAAGATAATTCCAAAAGATTTGTGATGGAAAATGCTAACCACATCTAGAGAAAGAACTATGGAATCTGAATGCAGATTGAAGCATACTATTTTCACTGTTTTTTGTTTTTTCTTTCTTGAGTTTTTTTCCTTTTGTTCTGATTCTCCTTTTACAACATGATTAATGTGGAAATAAGTTTTACATGACTTTACACATATAACCTATATCAGATTGCTTGCCATCTTGGGGGAAGGATGGGAGGGAGACGGGGGGATGAGAGGGAAGGAACAAGAACAATTTGGAATTAAAAATTTTACAAAAATGAATGTCAAAAATATCTTTACATGTGATTGGGGAAATAAAGCAAAATACTATTAAGAAAAAAAATAAAATCTCAGTTAATTAAAATAAACAAGAGATCTTCAGGAAAAGACTGAGTGACTGCTTCTCAGGGATGTTGTAGAATGTAGGAAGGGGTTTGGAACTGATAACTTTTAAAGTCCTTTATAACTTTTAAATTCTGCCACTCTTTGATTGAATGGGAGAGTGAATGGACAGAAAGAATATTGTTCTGGTGTGAGTCAGTCAGGAAGGCAGAAAACAGAAAGGGAGGAAAAATATTTGATTAAAGGTGCTATTACTGTCATTTGCTCCAAAGCTCCCAGCCCTAACTTCTGACTGAACACCTCAGGAGAATCAAGGCCAAGCAGTTTATCTGTGTGTAAGCCATGTCATAAATATACTGATGAGATGGTAAGTCATTTAGATATTTTCTTTCATCTCTGAAGTTTCATTTTATAACCTATGTTCTAGTAAAATATCCTATAATGCCCCCCTCCTTTTTCAAGTATTCACTCTCTTCATTCCTTTTTCCCATTCCTGTCTCATTTTCTATGATGGCTATCTCTGCACAGAGTATCTCAATCATGGCTATAAATCCCACCAGATTAAGAGAAGATTTCCATTGTCATGAATCTGACAGAAATGAATATTCACAAAAGATGATATCTAGTAGTAGAATTTGTTTTCTGGTACACATAATTTCTCTAAATAAACATAAAAATGAGATAAATAGATCACTTTCCTTATAACATGAGAAGATACTGAGGCATGAAATGACTAAAAATGATGAATAGATGTTTCCCTTATATGAGGATGAACAAAAGAAAATTCTTTTATTTTTTCTTCTTGTAACACTAAAACAAGTCATCCAAGTTCATCTTTTCTCTACACATCAACCACAAGCAAATTCAAACTGCTGGCTCAAAGGAAGATGATAGTTCTAGGTCCATTTTCGATGGCATCTGTACTGTCCATGCATTTCATTGCCAGTGCTACAGACTTGAGATAAGTCAGTTCTTTTTTGCAGCTATGAAGGGTATTAATGCCTTCTAGTCACATCCCTAGTGAATTTCATAGAGCAGAAGAGAGTTGCAATGAGGGTTTAAAATATGTTTTTAGGTTTTATTGATGTTTTTTGTTTATACATCAATGATTTTCTGATGTACTTCCTCTGGGAACTTGTACTTGTAACAAAAGAAAAAGTTATACAAAATCTATTGATGTTGCACCTGGTTGAATGCATCACACAGTTGATGCGCTTCTGGTTGAATATGAAATATTTTATACCTATAGCCGTCTACCAAGAAAAGAGAAGTTTGTTTCCTTCTGTGTTCTTCAGAGCCAAGGTGGTTCATCATAATTAATCAAAGTTCATCTGTATTTTAGTGGTGATTTATATACATCATTACATCATGTGCATATTTTTTCCAGTTCTCAATTTGCATCAGTTCATATGTTTATCACCATGCTTCTCTGAATTCACTCTGTTAGTAATTTCATAGGGAGCAAATAACATTCTATTACATTCCTATACCTCAACTCTCCTCTAATTAATGAACAACCAGACTTTTTGCTACTATAAAAAGTATGATACATTTCTGTTTTTGTTTGTTTTTGAAGAAGGAGGGAAGATGTTATGATCTCTATAAACAAATCCATGATTTTTCAAATAATTTTTATCTGGGGTTTCTATAATAGGAGAGTGCAAAAATATATCGCAAGTAAAATACCTTCACCTAAAGAAACTTGAACCCTTCTTGTTCTATCCAGCCTTATTTGTTTAATAAGTGTCAGATAATAAGGCTGTAGTTGGGATGAGATTAGAATTTTGGCTACAAATCACACAATGGCAGGGTCCATGCTTTATTATTACATCCTCCACAATGCTTAGCAAATAAGTTGCATTTAGTATGTGTTGAATGATTGAATGACTCATGTTGAATGAGTCAGTCAACAAGCATTTATTAAGCACCTGGGGTATACCAGTCACTGTGCTAAATGCTGGGGATACAAAAAAAGGCAAAGAATATCTCTGCTCTCAAAGAGCTCACAGTCTACTGAAAGAGACAATATGCAAATAACTATGTCTAAAAAACATGTACATAGGATAAGTTGGAGAAAATCAAGAGAAGGAAGGCATTAGCATTAAGGTGTATTCAGAAAAGCTTCTTATAGAAGGTGGGATTTTAGCTGGAACTTGAAGGAAGCTGGGGATGCCAGGAAGGAAGGAAGTGTCAGAGGAGAGAAGGGGGAATATTGGAGAAAGGTTACAAAAGTTAAATGAATGAATGAACGGACAGATAAAAGTACCTCTTTCTCTTTACTATTTAACCTTTTACTAGTCCTGACTCCTCCCACCAAGTGCCCAGGACATTGCTTCAGGATGTTATGATTCTGAGAAAAAAGGAAAACTCTACTGACATTCCCAAACCAATATGTGCTTCATAGCCTCCTTCCCTGTGCCAAGTAAATGTAAATTTTATGGAACTATATGGTCATAAAACAGCCAGGAGATGAGGGGCTAGAGCCCCTATTGATGCATGAACAAGACTGGGCAGCTGTGCTCAACTAACTTAATGCTTTATTCTGAATGAGCATATCTTCCTTACTCTGAACATCCTTCCCCTCCTATGGCCAACTAAATCTGCTTTTCTAAGATTAATTATAAGTATCTTATTTCATTCCCATTTCAGACCTAAACTATCAGGAGACCAGTCCAAGTCAGACCCAGTCAGTCTATTAAAACACTCTTGAGTGTATTAAGCACATTCCACCACCATGTAGTGTGAGCAATATTGCAGACCCCATGAACAAAAAAGTATGAAGATAGCATACAAAAATGGAGAGTTTTGTATTGTATGTAATCAAGTAAAAATTAGAACAAAGTCAATATGACACTTAATGGCAATACCCCATTTTTGTCCTATACTTTGAGTAATTAGGCATAAGTGCTAATGTAGTTAAGAGGCCCCAAAGACAAATTTTAAATTTTTTCCCTCAATCTGATTCCCTCAGTTCAATTCCATAGACATTGACCAAGTACCTACAGTGTTTAAGGTGATGTTCTTGGCACTATAATTTTACAAAAATGAAAAATTAAAGTCCATTAGTTCAAGGGGCTTACTTCTAAATGGGACACAACACATTTACAAATAAGGAAATAGAAATCTGAGGAGGGAGAGAATACCGACAATCACAACAGCTAAGTGACCACTCATAGTGTTCTTTTGCAACTGCCTGTGACTTTTCATTTGCCCAGTAGAATGACCAAGTGCAGGGAGAAATGCTTCATAGAACAGTTGATACCTGAGCTAAAATCTTGAAGGATGATAAGGATTCTGACAAGTGGAGAAGATCAAGGGAATCATTGGACCTCTCCATTGATCAACTCCAATTGCTTTAGGGATTCCTCCATTTAAAGAGGGCACCCAGAGCCACCATGCCATTATTTTCCACTTGGCTGCATAATCTGAACTTCATCATGACCCTATGCTGGGTAAATATTTCAGTTTCATTTTAGATTGTGAGCTCCCTGAGATCAGAAAATATCTTCTCCTTTTTGTTTTGTTTTGTTTTTTACCTTCAACTATTAACACAGTGCCAGATATATAGTAGATCCTTGATAAATGTTTATTGATCTGCTATATCAATTTGTAGAAAAATCTTTTCTCTGCTCTCCCTCAATTTTTGCCATGACTTTCAGATATTCTTATGGGAACTTTGCAGTAACCTCCTTCACTTTCCCTGAATATTATAATGATTCCAGTCCTTCGGAAACCTTTCCCCTTTGATTAACTGGATTCAACAAACCTTTTCTTTTCTGGACTTCAGAGATTCTTCCTCAGGCTTCAAGTTGTTGTACAGACTTTGAAACTGCCTCAACAGAGACTTATGGCCTCAATACTTTAAAATTTCTGGCTTGAATTTTGCCTTGTTCCTCTCCTGGTTCATTTGCTTGAACTAGATTCACTAGCAAGACACGACAGTTGCTATCTATCCTTTAGGTGACACTTGAGTTCTTCACATTTTCTTCTACGCTATTACTCAGGTTTAATTTCCTTCTAAAGGTCATTTGTATCTGTGGTCCAGTGTCTGGGTGACAAAATGACATTACTTCTTGAAAACTGTTTCCCTTCTGGCTATTCCCAATAAAACTAGAATGCAGACTGACAACTTCCTGTTTCAAGGACCCCAGCTCCTCTTTGACAATCCATGATGTTTCTGTTTCTGATTTGAGGGACTCTTCTTTGTCTCAACTTGTCTAGAAAGTTAAGAAGGGTCTTAAGCTTAGCAGTCAGCCTTTCTCTACCTGCCACTGGACTTTGATGACTCTGGAGGAGAGAGTGAGGTTGATGACTTTGCACAACTCTGCCTCACTTAAATCCAATTCACATGCAAGTCAAGACTTCACCCTATGATGTCACTGGTCCTCTTTGAGAATGAAGGATGAACTGCAACAACAGCTCCACTTATCAGCATTGCTCACCTCTCCTGGTTATCTCTGTTAACTCATCTATCATATGATGTACCCCATGAGTGGTATTTGCAAAGTTTTGTTATTACAGGTTTATGTCAACATGTCAAGCACCTATGATTTCCTCGGTATGGGATTTCTGTGCAAAATTCCTTCAGTCAATGCAGATCACAATCTCTCTTTAAATTATAGTCTTAGAGACGTATCTGAGGCTCAGAGAGGTTGTGACATAACTGTGGTCACACAGCTGATAAATGTGATTTTGAAACTGGTTCTTCTCAGCTTCAAGTCCAGTAGTCTATCCACTCTTTTTATAGGATTTTTTATAGGATTTTATAGGATTATGAAAATAATATATATAGTGATAATAATAACAGATGGATCTCACTAAGAGTTAAAGTAAGGATCATTGTGTGACTATATTCAATCCTCAGAGTGGCAGTAGTAAATTGTTCAGAGACATTGCAATAAGGTGTTCATTCAAAACAACCTAATTTTTAAGCCACCGTATACTAAACTGGCTCTTAATGATATATGACCTTTTTTCAGTACTATATATTTATTGAGAGGCTTTGAAAAAGGAAGATATGCTGATGGAACAAGATTGTTGAAAACATTAGCAGCTAGGGAAAGTTGTAAGGCATTCTAGAGGGAACTAGCAAAGCTCAATAATTGGGCGGCAGGAAGACAAATGAAATTTAGTGCAGATATATGCAAGGCAATGCACATTTAGAGAGGACTACTTAATTCACAGAGACATTCGGAATTAGTTATAAAATTCTCAGGGAACAGATCAAGATATCAGCATAAACAGCTCAATTAAGTTGTCTGCTCAATGTATAGTAATGGTCAAAACAGAGCCTTTTATCTAGGAATAGAGAATTGCCTTGAGAACACTAATGAAATTCTCAAAATTAGTTATACCTGGATTTCAGATGAAACCATTAAGCCACGGATTTGCATAATGATATGAGCAGTGAGGTGACTAGTGTAACAGCAATTATTTGACTCACTATTTAAGCTTCTTGAGGGCAGGAACTGTACCCCTCTTTACCCCACCCCTGTCTTGAACAGAGCCTATTTTATTAAATGAATGAGGATATGGATGGATGGATGGATATTATTTGTGTGTTTGCCTATAAAACTAGAAACAGACTTTTAGCAAACAGATCCTTTGGGAACACTGAACAGCTAATTGCAGGTATGTAAGCATGTCACCTACCTGTACAGTAGGACGAGATGGATGGCATCATGGATGGAAGAGATAGTTGGCATGTGGAAACAATTCTAGTTTCAGTAGTAGACCTAGCATCCTAGCTACTCAAATACAAATCATAAGATATTCTAAAAAGACACGAAAGAGCTTGGTTGTCCAAGATGGCAAAATTATTTTACTGTGGAAGTCATTCATCAGTATCTCTCTTCTCCCCTACTCTACTCCTCAAAGTGCTTTTCTTCACCCCACCCCTAATTCTAGTTTTCTTTGGTTCAGTCTCCGTCTCTGCATCTCTTTCTCTCTACCACCTCCACCACCACCACCCCACCCCCAAGCACTAGCTCATTCCCTGCCACCTATATGCAGATATGCCAAAATATCTCCCTCATACTTTAAAAAAATATGTTTTTATTTGAAACCCTCAAACTATTGTCCTTTTTCTCTTCTCTCTTTCATAGACAAACTCCTAAAAAAGGGTCATCCATTCATTGCCTTTGTATCTCCTCATACCACTCACTTCCCAACCCTATACAATCTGGTTTCCCCCACCACCATTGTGATGAAACTGTTTTCTCCAAACTTACATGCAGCCTTTTACCTGCTATATCCAATTATTTTTCCTCAGTCTCCATTTTGCTTGACCTATCTGCATCTTTTGACAATATTGGCTAACCCCTTCTCCTGGATACTCTCTCTTGTTATAGAATGCTCTCTTGGATTCTATAAACCACTGGAGGTTGGTAGAACTCCATAAACAGAGAGAAATTCACCAATGTTTATCTACTGAGCCCCAGAGAAATTATCCCTTTCCATTCCTGAAGGAGAGGGAGGGAAGGAATAGAGCTTCCTCAGTGGAGGAGAAGCAAGTATGCTAGAGCCTAGGAGGAAGCCAAGACTACTGTGGTTACTATACTCGAGGCCCAAGTACAGGACCAAGGATAGCCTGGGGTGCCACCACCAAGACTGAACATGGAGTGAATGCTGAGATACTATGACACTGCCACTGCCACTCCACTAGTGTGGGCCCTTCTTGCCTGGACTCTTGCAATAGTCCTCTGGTTGGTTTCCTGGAGTCAAATCTCTCTCCACTTCAGTCCATCTTTGCCTTAACTATCAAAGCAATCTTCTCAAAGCACAAGTCTGAACATATAATACATACCCACCCCATTCATTATACTCCAATGGTTCCCCATCATCTCTATAATATAATGTCAAATCTTCTGTTTTGCTTGTAAAGTCTTTTATAACATATTCTTGTCCTACCTTTCTAATCTTTTACCTTCCTCCCTTCCATGTACTCTACAAGCTGAGGACACTGGCCTCCTTACTTTTCCTTGCACACTATATTCCATCTCTCAACTTCTGATAATGCTAACACCTTCCTTCTAAGAGTATTGCCAATTTAACCAGTTTATATGTCCTGTCTGTACATACTTACGCATGTTATCTCCACCATTAGACTGTAAACTCTTTGATTATACCCACTTTTTGCCTTTTTTTGTACCTCCAGTGATTAGCAAAGTGCCTCATATATAGTAGGTGATTAATAAATGCTTTGGAGAAGGAAAAGGCAAGCCATTCCAATGTCTTTGACAAGAAAATCCCAAATGGGGTCACAAAGAATCAGATATGATTTAAACTGAACAATGACAACAGATGCTTGTTAACTCAATTATATTAAAAGAGGGGGGCCCCAAAAAAGCAACTTTAGCAAAACCAACCAATGCATCGTCTGTTCCTGATGGTATCTCAAACAATATTCCACATCTATATTCCACCATATTTGCAAAGAATGAAAGAGGCTCTGTCCCTGTTTGTAGTAGCCCTTTGGTTGATCCTCATCTTTCCAGGGAGAATAAGGATACAAGTCAGAGTTTCAAACTCCCCTCCCTTCCCTTTCACTACCTAGCTTCACTCCAAGGTCCTCAGTTCTCTGTGAAGTACAGGGCTAGTGACATTCCTTAATGCCTGGCCTCACTCATTTACTGGGAAATCAGGGCTGCAGCTCAGAATAGCACAGGGGAATCACTGCACAGCTTTTTTTCTCTCCTCTGCCATTCTCAGTGCAGACCAGAGCTATGTTACAGATGGACTTCTGGCAGTTGTATTAGTAAACATTTATCTTAGATGCCAGGCAAAAACCAACTATCTCTAATAAGGCAACCTGGCAGGGAAGGGTAGGAGGGAAGGAAGCTTGTTTTTAAGTGGCAGAATTACTTATCTGACAAGTGGTTTTCTGCCTGGACTTGTAATCTTCCTAACTCCAAGGTCTTCCTGAGTTCAAATCTTGTCTCAGACACTTACTAGCTATGTGACCCTGGGCAAGTCACTTAACCTCTGTCTTCCTAAATTTCCTCATCTGTAAAATGGAGGCTAATAATAGTATCTTCCCTTCCTCCCTGAGTGGTTGTAAAGATAAAATCATTCAACATATGAACTGTTTTGTAAACTTTAAAATATTTTAAAATGTTGACTCTTATTATTAATTATTATTATATAACACAATTTTTTATTCATTTCCCAATCATTCCAAATAACATATATGCCTGTGTGATGACTAGGGGAAATAAGTGGATTCCTCTAATGTTAAAACAAAGGCACCAGACCAACCTTAATTTCACCAGAGCTCAAAGGATCAGAGCCTTCTAGCACAGAAAGGGCATTTAGCCAGCCCTGGCCTTGCTAAACTCCCATGTGCTCTCCTGACTCCACCTCCCCAAAGACCAGGCTATCAGCTAGGCAGCTGAGCATGAGAAACAGGCTGCTGGCTACTTCAAATCCTAAGGCTAAAGAAGCAGCTTGTCTCCTGACTTTTCTCAGGTTTTCCCTTTCCTTAAATTTGAAATAAAAAACCAAAAAGCAAAAAACCCCACCACTTCAGCATTCAAATAATCTAATATTGCTAATAAGTCACAGATTCTCCAAATGGCTCCAGTCAGTGCAAGGCTTGGGTTGAGGGGAAAATGTTTCCTGTAGCTTTAAGGGCTTTGGTTCCCTCCCCCCTCTACACACTCTTTCCAAGCATTTAATATGCAAATGACTCAGGTCAATTGCCATTAAGTTTTTATAATAACAGCTTCAACAGCATTGAAACTGAATGTAAGCATGGAATAACTTTCCTGAGGTGAAGGGACAAAATTGTCTTTGCTCACTCTCCAGGATTACTCAGTGAATCTGAAAAGAGCAAAAAGACTGACTGGTAAATGGGAAAACAGCTCTTCACCAAACCCTCCTGGGGCATAAAAGCAGAAGGAAAATGCACACAACTAGATTGAAGTGCCTCACCTGTCCAAGTCCTGCAGGTTTCTGACTTGATCCTAGCCACCACATCATCTGGATACCTACTGAAACCAGCTCCAATTGGGAAGCTGATTGTTAAATTTTTCACTGTGACCATTTAGATATCAAAAATCAGCAAATGCTCCAAATAAGAGCTAGACTTAATTATTGGGTTTCTTTTTTTTTTGGTCTGGACTTAAGAAAGTGATGGAGAAAATGTTAAGAATTCGGATTAAACTTAAAAAGCGTGTTGTAAGTACTTTTTTCAGAGAACCCATTGTTAAACATTTACCAACACATCACCAACTTTACTCCACTAGAATTGCAACTTTTGGTCTATGCCTTTCCCGGCTCTGCTCTTCTCTGTGCCTCCAGCTCTGCATTTTCCACTCAAAAGATCTCTACTCAAAGTTTAGAAGATGGCTAGGAACCATTTAATTCCCTGCTCAGACAGTCCAAGATGCGATTCTGACTAACATTCCCCTCACCCTTCCCATATTCTCCAACATGGCTGCCACTCCTTTGGCCAGTCTCTGGACTCTTCAGGAACGATTGAGACTGCCCCTGGCATGGACAACCCCCTGGCTTCTTCTTTAAAGTCCACTCAAGATCAAGAACACAACCACAGGAACCTAGGGGCCTCAGAAAGATACCTACCCCTCCGTGTTTCTATGTGAACAGCTCTGAGGATGTGGCAAGCCTGGGTTATATATGTTGCCACACTGGTCTGTCTGAATTAATACTAGAAACATGGCAATTGAATGTAATCTAATCCGCTGTTAAAAAAAAAAAAAAAAAAAAAAAAAAAGAAGAAGAAGAAGAAGGGGAGACTATTTACCAGTGGGGGAGCTGATGTGCAAGAAGGCTAAGTGATTTAGTGTCATTGCTGAGAATGGACCTTAGGGATCCTGACTAGGTAGTCTTCCCAGCTTTATTATTTATGACTATTTATATTTCTTTTTACAATTATTTCTTATAGACACTCTTGTAATGTGAGGATTTATTATTTCCTGAAGAAAAAATATGGATTTTTAGGGGCATATTAGAGGAAAATGCTATCTTGCTACAATTACTCTATCAGAAACTTGAGAACAGTATCAATATTATAGGGATCCTATGAGGGTTAATTATATGTGGTACTTTTAAATGTTGAGTACAGATACAAAGTGCTATGGAAGTTCTCAGCATAATGCTATAGAATTATCACAATTTTAGCTTGCAAATTATATCCCCAACTGAGCCTGCACATGGGAAAAGTCTGCTACAATTGAAAAGGAAGGGAAAGAAAAGTTATTGAAATAGAAATAGCTTTCAAGAACTTTGGAAAATAAGAAACCACTATTTTCTATACAGCATTTACAAAAGATGACTGACCATTAAAGGTGGTCAGACTTTCTGATTGGAGCCAATATCTACCTTCTTGTGCCAGATGGTCAACTTCCCTGCCTCTCACAAAAATTGGTTCTGGCTCCTTTAGGAAACTGGGAAAGGAGAGATAGAGAAGAAGAGGAAAATAATTTAAGAGATTGAAATGTGGTATTTATACTTAGGATTTTCTTTCCTTTTAGTTTGATTCTTACTTTTTTGAGGTTTAATATAATAGAGGAGTGATTTTAAAATTTAAGTCTGAGCTTCCCTGTGGGGTAATTGCTTCTTTTTCTCTACATGCTACTAGCTCATGTTTCTTAATTTTTTCTCTTCCTATGATCTCATTCTCTCCTAGTGTGACTTGAGACATTGTGATCTAAGGAAATCAAAATGTATGTTTTTATAGTATCATATAATTACTAAAATGTCCATATCTATTTTTATTGAACAATTAACTATGAGCCCCCATCTCAGCTTTTAAAACTTTATTTTCTCATAAGTATTTATTATGATAGATAAATCAAGCCACCTAATGTCCTAGGCCTAAATAAACATCATTTACTGGCCATGCAATTTTTAACAGTATGACAAATAATAAAAATAACTAAGTTCAATGTATCAACTATGAGAAGAAAACAGGTCACCTTTAACTATCACTATAACTACTTACTTCTCAATTCTGGAAACAATGTCATTATTCAACTTTCTCAGGATAGCAGTCAAAGTCTTTCAAGAATTCTTTTTATAGCACTTCTGACCTACTTGTTCTTGTGCTCGCTCATTCATAAGGTCACTGCTACTACCTTTTGTTACAAGGATACCAGTGGATGAACTCTACCTGTAGCCAGCCTATAGGTCCCAACCCATGTGCTTTGCATTAACAATCAGCTAGTAGACACAATGAGTTCTTCACAAAGGCATTTACTAAGATGGTATAGTAGGAACTAGTAGCTACGAAATAGTCCTCTCCCCAATGTATAGGTAGGTCAGACTCCCACAAATACACACAACAAATGTGAGAAGAGTGTCCACAAACTTAAGAGTACAAAAGTAGTGAAGTATCCCTATAGGGACCTTACGTTGTCAAGGCAACTGAGGCATTGCAGGACCCTAATGTCCTTTCTTCATAGAATCCTCACAGTTTTTCCAGTATCTCTGCTGGACAGAGCATCTGAGCATCTACTCCTCTCCTACTCCAAAAGCAACTCGGCTTTTGATTTCCAGAGGTAGCCCTTTTTTGAGTCCATAGTTTTATTTTCTGCTGCCAGAGGATGCTTCTACCCTTAAGTAACTGCCTCTCTGGATCTGTTCCTATCTGTTAGTGGCATGTGTACCTGTGTAAGGGACCTATGTCAGTTGCAGGGGTACTCTGAAAGAACAATGGGAGAAAGGAGAGATTGAGAAAGAAGCAAGACAAGAACTTTTGAATGATTGCTGTGAACCCTCAGAGCCAGGTACATGTATGGGAAGCCAATCCCATTATGTTCCTGGAAGAACTCCCCAGGCCTAATTCTCTAGAGACTATTGAAAGTGATCCTCCCTCTAGTAAGATCATTCTTTTTCTCTTTCTGTGAGTTGAGATATTGTAGTGTTCTCAGCTGAAAAGTTCATCTGTTCTATATATGTAGGCAACCCACATTTTTACATATATATTCACATATAAATATACACATACATACATATAACCTTACATATGAAATAGCAGATTTGTTGATTATAATTTAATGATAATCCCCTAATTACTGATTTCAAGCAAGGCAGAAAACAAGAAACATATACTTATCAAAAAGACTAAATGGGAGGATTCTCTCTCTCTCTCTCTCTCTCTCTCTATATATATATATATATATATAGTGGACAGGGGAGTAGTCTGCCAGATGCTCCTGTTTGTGGATGCGCTGTCCTGATGGCATTAAGTTATGGAATTCTACAGTCTCCTTAATGGGATTAGCAGTCATTAGAAAGAATTTGAGAAAACATGCACACAGGAGAAACCAAGTCAAAAAAGGCAACATGGCATAGTGAGCTATTTCAAAATCAGGAAGACATGGCTCAGGTACTACATCTGACACAAACTCTATGTGTTGGGGCCCTGGGCAAGTCACTGTCATCTTTCGCTGCCCTCAGGAAATTTTCTAAGCCTAAAGTAAATTGGATAATTATTGGAGATCTGTATTGGGAGAGGGAGTTTCTTTACAAAGAAGATACAGACATCAATAAAATCACAGATCTGCACCCCAAAAAGGGAAGAAAATAAAGAGTGGTGAAAGAATACTTGTTGTCCACACAATAATATACAGTTGGATGGATATACAGCTGGAGTGAGTTAATATATCAATATAAGCTTATACCAACACTACAGATGAACAATGAACCAGGCTCAAAGTTAGGGGAAATTGTATAGTACTTTTCAGGATCACAATTTGTTTTTTGAAACAAAAGCCCACCAATTTCTGGTCATGTTATGTTTATATCTATAAATTATAAGATATCACAATTTCCAGTGAATCAGAATTACACATAACCCAAAGCTAAGGGAGTTAGAGTCAGGAAGACCTGAGTTCAAATCTAGCCTCAGATACTTGCTAAGCTGTGTGACCCTGAGCAAGTCACTTGACCTCTGTTTGCCTTAATCCACTGCAGAAGGAAATGGCACACTACTCCAATATCTTTGCCAAGAAAAACCCATGGACATTATTGGCATGCTATGATTCACAGGGTCAGGAAGAGTGGGATATGACTAAAAAACAGAACAACAGTCAAAGGGCAATGGAGAGACATATGGTACATTTAAATAGACTGACACCAGTCACCAGTAACGTGTTGTGCACAAAAAATAGAATAACATGTCATCCAGGAAATATATGATCAGAAAAGGTGATGATCCAGGAGTGGGAGAAGTCTCAACAAACATTTATTAAGCACTGAGTATGTGCCAGGCATTGTGCTAAGGGCTGGGAATACAAAAAGAAAGAGATAGTTCTTACTAAAAGAGCTTACATTCTAACGGAGGAAACCAACACATGAAAAGAAGCTGAAAAACTGGAGTGAGGAGCTTGATGTGGAAGAGATAAAGGCACTTGGTTAGTGGGCAATGTAAAGAAAGTCAGGGAGAGTCAACAAAAGAATAAAGACATGGTAGGTCTGGGCCTCCTTTTATAATGGAGGTTCTAGGAAGAACTAGCTAGTCACTAGAGGCTGGAGAAGCAGAGAAAGGATAAAGAGGTGAGGTGAGCATCCAAGGTTGAAAAGCTTTCTGGTGCCTTGTAGAGAAAGATTAAGGAGAGTGAAGAGTTAAGCCTAGAGAACACTGAGGCTATAAAAAAAATTATGAAGGTAATTTTCTATCCTTCCCCTTTTACTTTCCATCTGTTTTTACCCTTATATTTAGCAGAGACAGAATTGACATGGGGCAACCAGATGTGCTAACATGTTGGGAGGGGTGTTTCCTGCCCCTCCTCTCACTAGCCCCAGGCTGCCACCAACATGGCCCTCATGTCAGTCTCCAGGATGCATTCCCACTGGGGTAGGCAGACTGACTTTCTTTATAACACAATGAGTTTCCTGAATGAGGGGATCTGTGTTATAAAGTTATGGCTAAATCCACCTTCTCTCTGCCCTTATAGCAAATGTATATGTACCAATACTCTATTCACTCTCTTTCTCTGCTTTCCTTTCCTGAAACTTCTTTGGGTCATGAAACATGTAGAGGGACCAATGGATAGAACTTGGGGCAGAGTTAAAAAGCTCTAAATTCAAATCCCATGTCAGTCACTCATTAGCTATATGGTTCTAAGCAAGATGCTTTCCTCATCCATGTTGTTGTTGCTGAGCTGTTTTAGTTATATCTGATTCTTTGGGACCCTACTTGTGGTTTTCTTGGTAAAGATACTGCAGTGATTTGCCATTTCCTTCTCCAGTTCATTTTACAGATGAGGAACTGAAACAAACAGGGTAAAATGATTTGCCCATGGTCACACAGCTAGTAAGTGTCTGAGACTGGATTAGAACTCAGGTCTTCCTAACTCCAAGTCTGGCACTCTGCATTGTACTTATATGCCTTTCTTCATTCATAAAGTGGGGATAATAATAGCACCTATCTCCTAGCGTTGTTATGAGGATCAAATGAGATCTCACATGTTCTCTTGGCTATTTTGCTTAAAAAAAAAGATTTACTGATTATTTATAATGCTCTTTTGTGTAAACAGATTTGGTGGGATAAAGCTAAGGTGGCATTTGTAAGCTAAGGGCTGTTCTCCCCCTTTAGAAAAGGGTAAGGTGCCTGGTACAAAGAAAGCACCACATAAATATTAGCTGTTAGTATATTAAAGACTGTAAAAAGGTCAAGGAGGCTCAGGATGGAAGAAAGGCAATGAGATTTGGCAAGTAAGAGAACACTGATAACTTCTAAGAACACAGTTGAAAGATCAAGACATAGATGACCAATAGAAGGAACTGGACTACTCCTTACTCTTCACTGCCATGTTTAGACCTCTTCATGACTCAGTCACAACCTCTCATGCTTCAACTCTCATACCAACCTGTCCAGATGTTGTGTCATCTTTCAATCTCCAGACTATTCTCTCTTCTGACTCACAGTGTTCTCCTCTCCCTGTCCCTGACTCCTTCAAACACCCAACCTTGGTAAGTCAGGGGCACTATAACAAAGCTCTTGTTTAGCAAGGCATTTGTCATTGTGGGAGAGCAGACTGAGGACTTAGGTGGACACTATGATTGGTACAAGGAGCCCCACTGGGCAGAAGTAGGCATTTTGTCCTTAGATAGGGACATCGTATGGACAGAATTCTTCTGCTGGTCCTGATCCCAAAGGGGACAGGCTTTGATTATCTCATCCCACTCTTTTCAGGACCTAGATCATTTGTCTATACACTTGGCCACTGCTCAGAAATCAGTGTAGATAAAGATCTTATCTATCCTTTTTCACAAGCACCAGTCATGTGGTTTGCAGCTCGACTCACTTACAGGACTTGTCAGGACCCCCATCCTCCAAGATACCATTATAGGACTGATGTCTTTAAAAGTCTAGTTGCCATTTAGGGAAGAAAAACAAAACCTAATCCAATATACAAAGCAGGAAAATCAGTCTGTGTTACTGCTATCATTAGATACTAAATGAATTTTTGTTGGATTGGACTGGTCATTGCCAGGTAGTCTACAGTTCAGGGGCTAGAGGAGGTAGGGCCATGCTCATTCTGGCCTCCTCAAGGAAGATTAAGGAATAAGAGCAGGGTTGAGGTACCCCATGAACTGTAGCAGCAAAACTTTGATTGTACCAGCTAAGATTGAAGTTGTGCAGAATAAGACATATGTGTTCATACTATTGTTGGTTTTCTCTTCAGTTACACAGTAAAATTTCTTTGGAGGAAAAATATCAACTCTGTGTTGGCAAAACAAAAAAGGAATCTGCTGGTGTTAAACCCAAAGAGTTAGCGATCAGAGTGCCCCCAGTGGACAGGTGTTGTAATTGCGATGGTAATGTAACTACTGGCTCAGTTTCTGGAGCAACCTTCCAGCTAGGTGCAGGAGACTTAAAAAAATTCAGGTGAGGGTTAACTGTTAGTGATCATCCTTAGGGCTTTCCCTATCCACTTTCAAAAAAAAAAAAACTTCAAAGAGGCATCTAAATTTCAGGTAGTTGGGAAGGATGAGTTTGAGAATGATGCAAAAAAAAATTGAACGGCTTTGTTATAAAGAAGGATTCTACTAGAGAGGAAGATGTGTTTTTTGTTTTTTTTTTGGGTGGGGGAACTAGATCAACTTTTAAAGAACATTTACAAGCATGCACAACGTTAGGAAATTGAGAGACGGATACTGTTCCCAGCTTGGCTGCTTAATCACCCTAAGATATCAGGCAAATTACAAACCCTCTGGGCTTCTTTATGTAAATGGCAAAGATTGTACTAAGGGGCCTTCCAAGTTTTATAACGCTAATCTTAACCTCCTTCCCTATACGCTCCAAACAACAGTTTGCTCTGTGCAACTTGCTCTGAAGAATTGAACTTCATCTGAATTGAAAAGGTAAGTGAAGACCCTGCTGTTTCAGCCTGGCTTTGATTGGTGCTCCTGTTTCCTATATGGCGCCTATCCCAGCTTTATCCGTCAACTGCGATGCTAATTAACTCATTAACATAAAGCCTCCTTTCGCTCGCAGACCACCGACACGGAAAGATCACCTCCCCTTATAGAACAAGTGGGGCTTATTATACATGGGCAAAGATAACATTAAAAGGCATCCTGTCTGTATTTGCTGAACTCTAAACCCGCGAAGATCCAGGTTTTAATCCGCTCCCAACAAAGTGTTCTTTCCACGTCCAGCAGCAGGGCACGATGCTGGAGGCGGGGGACTTAGTGACAGCTGGCGTAGGCGGGGGATGGGCGAGCTGCCCCCAGAGCCGGCACTGCCTGGGCGATTTGCGGGTTGCAGGTCTGGAGAGTTCATTACAGCAGGGCCTTGAAATCAGCAGCAACATTAGAGTTCGGTTCTTACTGTGGTTGCTGCTGCAATTGGCAGGTAATTCTCGTTGGTCTCCGTGCCCCAGCAGGTCCGAGAGAGCAAGAACACTGCACGAATTTTGTTTGCGAGGGTTGCATACGTGGGATACTGGGAGAGAGAGCTAGAATGTGTCAGGTGGGCGGAGCGACCCGGACGGCTTAATTTACACAGAGGGCGGAGTTTTGTGTCGGTGTCCCGTACCGCAACCGTGCGTCGAAGGTCAGGGAGTGAATGAGGTGGCACTCGGAAGGCTGGCGGGGGCGTGGTCTGAAGGGGGCGTGGTCTGGGGAGGTGGGAGGCGGGGCTCGGGAAGGGAGGGCGTGTGGCCAGTCTCCCCGCCCCTGGAGGCGGGGCTAGGCCGGGAGGCGGGCTCTGGCCGCGGTAGTGTCACACACGCGGCGGTTCCGGAGGCGGCAGGAGGCGCCGCCGGGACGGGCACAGTCTGTTGCTTATTCCCTTTCTCTCGCTCTTTCTCCAGGCTCCAGGAGGGGTAGGGAAGGGGGGAGTGAGGTGGGGAGGCGGGGAGAGGAGCGCACAGCCCTCCTCGCTGTCAGTGGAGCTGATAGGGGGAGCGGAGAAGGATCCCTCCCCGACCTCTCGCTGGGAGCAGGAAAAGAGGGACGGGGGAGAAGTTCAAGCCGAAGCGGCAGGATTCAGGCAGAGGCGGCGGCGGTGACCTCGGTGAAGCCTCCGGGAGGAGGAGGAGGAGGTGGAAGAGGAGGGGAGGAGGAGCGCGCCCTGCCGCAGGACGGATACCCGAACCAGCGAAAGCGAAGAGGCGGAGGAGGGAGCGCCCGTCCAGGTGCCAGTGCCCGGGCTCTCTGCGATAGTGCAGACGCCCCAAGGGGCCAGCGGCCGCCGGGCCCCCTGCCTGGGGCTTCATCCGGACCCGCCGAGCCGGAGCCGAGGGGGGAGGCGGCGTCGCTGCGGAGCGGCTGCGCCCAGAACTTGAACTTGACGCTGAGCCTTTTCTAAGGGGGCTCCACCGGACTCGGAGACCCTGGGCGAGTTAGCCCGGAGCGGGTTCGGCTGCGGCTGCTCGCCTTTCTGCCCGCCTCTCGCCGCTGACGCCGCCTTTCCAGGGAGCCGAGCCCAGGGCCGAACTGCCCGCCTGACTCGCGGGGAAGAAGGGTTCGTGGTGGCCGCCTGCGTCCCCTGCAGCCTCCGGATGGCAGCAGCCGGTCCGGCCGGGGCTCCCCTGTTGCTGCTCCTCGGGCCGTAGGGGGTCGGCTCCGGGGCGGTCCAGGCGGTGGCACCATGGCTAAGTGGCTGAACAAGTACTTCAGTTTAGGGAATAACAAAACTAAGAGCCCCCCGCAGCCTCCCCGGCCGGACTACCGCGAGCGCGGGCGCGGGGGCAGCGGCAGCCGGGGGGCGGCGGCAGGGGCAGGAGGTGGCAGCGAGCGGCGGCAGCAACAGCAGCCCCCGGCCGCCTCCTGCTCGTCCTCGTCGTCCTCCTGCTTTTCATCCTCGTTCCGGGAGGACAGCGGCAGCACCAGCGACCTGATCCGCGCCTACCGAGCCCAGAAGGAGCGCGACTTCGAGGACCCCTACAACGGCCCCGGCTCGTCGCTGCGCAAGCTGCGGGCCATGTGCCGCCTGGACTACTGCGGGGGCCAGGACAGCGGCGGGGACCGGACCTTCTCCTCCGCCTCCTCGTCCGCCGGCTGCTGCTGCACCTCCGGCGGGGGAGCAGCCGCGTCCTCCTCGTCCTCCTCGTCCCCGCACCTCTTCCGCAGCAACAGCGAGCGGCGGCCGGCCACGCCGCCCGAGGTCAAGTACATCTCCCCCAAGCACCGGCTCATCAAGATCGACAGCGGCTGCGGCGGCGGCGGAGACCCCGCGGGAGGCGGCAGTAAGAGCGGCAGCAGCAGCGGCGGCAGCAGCGGCGGCGGCAGCGTCCGAACCTGGAGTCCGTCCGCCTGCGGCAGCGGCGGCAAGAAGCTGCTCAACAGGTGCCCGGAGGAGAGCGGCGCCACCGGAGGCAAGAAGGAGAAGGTGAGAGACCCTCCCCCTCGTCCCACCCCCAGCTTCCGCATCCTCCCCACCGGCTCCCCTGCCCTCAGCCCTTCCCTCTCTTGCACCTTTAGCTCGGCTCCTTCCTCCCCTGCGGAACACCTGCCTCCGTGGATCCCCCTTGTTGCTTAAGAATTTGGGGAGGGGGCGGGGGAAGGGGGCACGAAGCTTCCGAAGCTATCTGGGGTAGGTGCGTCAGTGGGCAGGTATGTAGAGTGGGAAGGAGATCCTGGTGAAACACCGGCCCTCCAGGAAGCCTTCTTGATTTTCAGAATCTTAAAGATCCAGACCAGGGTTTCTTAAGATGTGTGTGATGTACCCTTTTAGCAACCTGGTGAAGCTTAGGGACCTCCTCAGCATGTTTTAAAATACATAAATAAAATACTTAGGATTATAGAAGAAACTAGTTACATGGATATAAAGTTAATACACATATATATGATATGTATATACAAAAAGGTATATGTATATACAAAATGATAACTTTGTTACCATGTAACTGATTTCTTATATTTATATAATGTGTTTGTATATGTATTCTAAAACTTTCAATGTTACTGGTTTCGTATATCTGTGACACATATGTGGAATATAAAGTTATACATACATAAACACAATGGGGAGAAGGGGTTGCAGCCTTTACTAGTGGTATGACCTTATACAAATCATTTTACATCAGAACCTTAGATGTGAGGTGTGGTCTAGTTTCAGTCTAGTGTCAGGATTCTCAACTGAGAGAATCTCTTGGGGTTTGTGTGCGCTCGTGTGTAATATATTACATATACACATACGCAAACATACAATATGAAGCCAGTTATATTGAAATAATTATATATATGCATATAGTTATTTCTCTCTATAAAGCTATGTGTAGATAACTTTATTTCAATCCAACTGGTTCCATTTATATCTCTACATGTGATAATATGTATTATAAATCTCCTGAAGCATGTGTATGTAAATAAAATTCACAAAATTCTCTCAGTTGAGAACCCATGATCTAGACCAAAGCACAAAAGTGAAATAATTTGCACAAGGTCCTACCATTAGTGGCTGGCTGCAACCCCTCCTCTCCACTCTGTGTAATTCCATTTTTACTACCCTCCTCCTTTTCGGGGCTCACAAACCAAGGAGAGAGACAGTCAGCCTGTTCTCACACAGCTACATGGATTATATGCATCCCCCTTGTGTTTTATGGAAGGTATGTATGTATCTGGTAGGTTGAAGCACTGCTGCTTACCTACTTAATGCACAGCTTCCTGGGTTTGCTAACTTAGAGAAGAAGAGAAGAATGGAGTCTTGCTCATTAGGACAAAGGTTATAGAGAGAAATAACTGCATTAACTAAGGAATTTAAAAATACAAACATACCTTTTGCTTTTTCTCCCTAAACCCCCTAAGGTGGGGGAAAGGGAGCATTGTTAGTGTTTGGGATAAATTTTTTCACTTGATGATGATTATTTTCACTGTACAGAGAAGAAGGCTCATTTTGAGAAAACCTTTTCTCATTTGTAGTTTAAGTTTTGTAGCTCTTTTGGTATCTCTTGGGAAGGAGTGATGGACAGACAAAGATGGAACTGACCTAATCCATCTGAGGGGCATAGGAGGAGCCTTACTCCTCCACCACTCCCTACCCACCAAAAAACAAAAACAAAAAACTTGAATCATCTTCAACAAGATTGCAGTGTGTGTCTGATGCATCAGTCAATGAGGGAGTTGTAAGAGGAAGAGCCAACAGTTTTGTTGTCTCTCTTGATATCTCTGCTGTTACCAATCTCTTGTCACCTGTCACCCCGAGGCTGACTTTTCTGTAATGGGGCTTTCAAAAATCTTCAGTGAATGCATTTAACTAGATTGGAGTAGATGAATTCAGTGGACTAACTGGATCATCTTCAGTATAGTGTATCTTCAAAAGGACAGGGGAATGATATTTATGAAAGACGAATGAAATTAACCCACCCTACCCCCTACGAAACCCTAGCATGTCTTATTCTAGAAACAAATAGGTTTCTGCCATGAGATCATTCAATACCTCACCTATCTTCTAGGTCACTTAAATCACTACTTTGTAGTGATCTTTTCCTGTTTTAAGAGATTGACTGAATTGTTAGAGAAGTTACAGTGAAAGGATCATTGATTATAGCTCCCACCAACTGCCTCACTGGTACTAGGTGACAGTAGGTGGTACCAGCTTAGCGGGGAAGAAAGCCCCTATCACTGATGGTTTTCCCCTCATATTCTCAAGATACTCCATTCTGACTTATAAGCAGGGAACTTCTGTTGCTAGGGGACTGAAGCAGTACATCCACAAGAAGGACTGAAGATTTTTCAGGGGTTAATTTAGTTAGCAAAGGTGCAGGGGGCAGAGAGATGCTGCTGTTACTTGACAGATACAAGTTATAGAATTTCACTTACCATTTGGGAGTCTTAGCTAGTCAACCAGGCCAACACTTGTAGGGGCAAATAAAAAGGAAGAGTAGCCAAAGGAAGAGCTTAATTTTCGTTGTTACCTTGTCTTACATCATTTCCCACATATCTCCCTTTTTTCCCTATGGAGTATTTTCAGAAAAGAGATAGAACACTTTTTTTTCCTATGCTAAATGCCAAGCATCCACAAGGGGAGAAGATGAGATATAAAAAAGAATATGAACCAAGATTTTTCAGAAGAAATGCTCAAAAATACTAATCCGCCATATGAAAGATTGCTCTAGATCATTAGAATAAAAGAAATTCAAAACTTAAGTAACTTTTTAGGTTAGCCTCACAACCAGAAAATTAGGAAAGATGATATTAGATGGATACTATATTGAAGGGATTATGGGAACACTAATATATGGGTTGAGCTCTGAATTAGTCTGACCATCCAAGAAAGCAATTTGTAATTTTGCTTTAGAAAGTAATTAAAATTTCTATACCCTTTAACCCAGAGATCTCACTGCTAGGCATTTTTACCCTCAAGGATGTCAAAGAGACAGAAAGGTCTTAGATATGTCAAAATATTAATAGTGGTGTTTTGTTGTTATTATTTTTTTGATATCAAAGAACTAGAAACCAAGTAGATAATCATTGACTGGGGAACGGCTAAGCAAATTGTGATATGTAAATATAATGTAATATTAACTTGCCATGAGAAAAGACCAATATGAAGACTTCAGAGACACACGAAGACGCATGAACAGATGCAGAGAGAAGAAAGCCATGAAAACCATCTTTACAAAGACCACAGTGGTGTAATTGGAAAGGACAATAAAATGAAATGGGGTAAGAGTGTAGCAGAAAGAATCCTGGCTCTGGAGTCAGGGGACCTGGGTTTAAATCACAGCTGTGTCTGCTCTTTACTACCTTGGGAGACCTGGAGCAAGCTGCTGAACTTCATTCATAAAAGGAGGAGGGTGGACTGGAGGACCTGTCTCCAAGGTCCCTCCCAGTTCTAACTCTTTCACCTCATGAACAAGAATGCTCAATAATTATAAATGACTGAACTTGGACATGGAGAAGGGTTGAAAAATTGCACCTCCCTCCCATTGCTTGCAGAGGTAGGGGACCAAGGATATGCAATGTATATGTATGTGTATATAGATATAGGTATTTAGATGTGTGTGTGTGTGTGTGTGTGTGTGTGTGTGTGTGTGTGTGTGTGTGTATGCTGAACTGTCCTTTTCTATTTATTACAAGGAATACTTTGTTGGCAGGAAAGAGAAAGGGATGTGTTTGAAAGTGAAAAACAAAAGGAATCTATTACAGAACTTGAAATTCCTTTGAAAAACACATGAAGAAAATGATATTTTCAGTGAGAGAAGTGAAATTTTGACTCATTTTTAAAAGTGAGAACAGGAATATGAAACTTTATTCAATAACTATGTTTAACAAATTTTATTTGTATTTTCCCATTTAAATGGAAAGGATGAGGGAAGACAAGGAACAATAATCTGAGAAAAGGAGAGAAATCTCAAGGGAAGAGAAGAAGAGAGAAATAGGTTAACATCTTTTGATTCAGCCTTGGATTCCTACCCCCAAGCTTGTAGCCTGATGACTTCCCCACTACTTCCCTCCATCTAGTCAGTCTTCTGTCTGCTAGACATTTATCTCTGTCTCTCTGTGTCTGTCTCACTTTTTCTCTCTAATCTCTGCCTCTCTGTCTCTGTGTCTCTCTGTCCTTAAAATAACCCTGTACAATAAGTACTCAGATATTATTATCCCCATTTTACAGATGAGAAGCTGAGACTCAGCTTTAATTATGGTATCTTGGCTAAAGCCAGAACCTTTGCACGTCATTTATAAAATCATCCTTGGGCTGACAACCTGATGCCTTGAATTTTAGAGTTGGAAGGGGATGTGACGATCTAGTGAGGAAAGAGATTAAATGACTGCTCAGAATTGTTCAGCTAGCTAAGTGACTGATGTTGCATACGGTTAGAATATGTATTAGTCACTAAAGTCTGGTGTTGGCCTCCTTCATTTCACCTCTTCCCCTTTTGTAAGATCCCCTTAAATGCTCACCCTCTTTGTATCATGTAGTGTCTCTTCCTTGCATACCTTGTACATTGAATCTCTTGCATCTGCATAATATGGCACATAATATACAGCCTTTATTCTGCCATCACCTCTCCCCTCTACTCTCTCTGGGGGAACCTGTCTCCAACCAGGCCCTATCAAAGAAGCTGAACCATCGGGGAATAGCTACAGGCTTATGACCAGGGCTGCAAAGAAAGGGGTTTGACTCGTGTTTGTGGTGGATGAAGCAAGGATAATATATATCTGTATAGTAAAATCCAGTACTATCCGGTTCTATTTTTGCTGAAGTGTTATGTTTTCTTTATCCTCATTAACTAAATGTTAGTTTCTACAACAGCTGAACAAATAGAAAAGATGCATTATCAGTTTAATAAAGGACATTGGATTTGGAGTCAAAGGGCTAGAGTTCAAATCCTAGCTTTATAAACTTATGTTCTATGTGACTTAGGGCAAATCATTTCATCTCTGGCCCTCAATTTCCACAGATGTCAATAAAGGAGTTAGGTCCAATGACTTTTGAAGCCCCTTCCAATTCTAAATCTACCACCCTATGAACTCTGAATATAGAGTGCTAATAATGCTCTGTGTTTTCATATTCATTCAGCATGGTAGGTGTGTTTGAGGATGGGAGGCAATTCATTTATAAATTAGGTATGATCTCTGGCCTCTTGGAGCTTAAGGTAGAGTAAAACTGAATCTGTATTTGAATTGAATAATAACACATACCCTGTATTTAAGTAACAAATAATAGTTTGCCTTTCCCTTTTGGTCCAGACCTATAATTTCATCTGTGTAGCAGAATTCCAGCCTAGAAACTCCTTCCACTGCTGCATTAGCTTATAAAGGATTGATAGGATAGGGGAGCAGTATAAGCAAAGACCTGGAGATAAGGAAATATAGAGTACAGATGGAGGATGACCAGTCTGGTTGTAGTGTTGAGTATATGAAGGGGAACAGTAAGAGATAATATGTAAAAGTAATGTATTGCTAGATTGGGTATGGTACTGAATTCCAGACTAAGGAGATTTAAGTTGCCTTGACAGGTCATTGGAGGTTTTGAAGAGGTGTGACAACTAATTTTGTGCATAAGTCTGACAGTTATAGGAAGACTGAATTGGAGAGAGCAAGGAGGGGCAGTTGAGTGACCTGTAATAGGTTAGTGGTTTCCCAAGTAAGAGCCATGGAATGGTGCCAAAGGGGCTGTGGATTAACCCTAGGTAGGAGTGTGATCATCCAGTTAGAGTGTGGAAAGATGAGTGGCAGCCCACCTTCCCTTCCCCATAGCCAGTTATAGACTTGTGTCCAACACAACATTAACCTTTTTAATATTCCCTCAGCTTACTCTGGTAAGCTGGTAAGGGAAATGGTAACCTAAAATGATGCAGGCATCCACAGCAGCTATGCAAACAAAGTTCCCCATAACCACTCCCAGCATCCCTATTCCTTGGATTACTTTCTAGTTGCGCATACCACAAGTGCTAGTGGGGCTGTGGTGAGTACCTTCATCCCCATCCCTCCACCCATCTACTTTTCATGTTTCACTGAGTGAGAAGTACAAGATCAGTAGAATAGGATGGATCTTTTTTCTCTCCTCCAAACCTATCTCTCTTCCTGACTTTTCTAATTCCTTTGAAGTCACCATCATCTTTATAGTTTTTCTAGGTTTTGAGCCTCTTTAAAGTTACAAGTGATCTCTTAATTGCCACTTTGGATAGGCTTTTCCTAATTCTCATCCTTTGGAGCTGTTTACAACATCTGACTGTTCACTACTCTTTGCACTGATACTCTCTCCTTTCTGGGTTGTCATGGAATTACTCTTTTCTTTTGGTTCTCCCACCTCTTTGCTGCATATCCATTCAGTCATCAGATCTTGTGTCTACCTCAGCATCTCTCACATCTGTCCCTTTCTTTCTGCTCACAGAGTCACTATTCCAATTTAGTGCTTCATCCTCTTTTAAGTGGTGATTGAAATAGCTTCCTAAATGGTCTTCTTAAGTCTCAAATTCTCCTTTCCAATTCATCCTTCACATAGATTGCCAATGGGATTTTCCTAAAGTACTGGTCTAAGCATACCACTCCCCTCTCAGGAAAGTTCCCATTTATCTGAAATCAAATATCATTTCTTCATCATTCTTAGTTTAAATTTAAATTTATTTTGTGTATGTTTCATAATATAAATTAATAATTAAATAATATGCATGTCTAATTTACAATTTGGTAAATATACATATCTTGGAAGTACATACTCAAACATTTTTAGTGATAAGGGTGCATAGTGAAAATGGTTTAGAAACCACTGGGGTGGTAATGAGGGTCAGTCAAGTACTAGGCTGGTAGCAGTGGAAAACTGGAAAAGTCAGTACATGTGAGAGATATGGAGATAAAATTAACAGGACTTGGTGACTGATTGGATATGAGAGGGAAGGTGGGGGGAGTCAAAAGCATCTCCAAAGTTTCTGAACATGGGAGACTGAGTGAATATTAGTATCACCTATAGAACTAGTCATTTTAGGAGAAGGAGCATATTTGGGGGTGAGCAAAAGGTAATTACAAGTCTGTTTTGGTCATGTTCAGTTTGTGGTCTCAGTGAAGCATTCAGGTGGGAATGTGCTGTAAACCACAGGTGTCAAACACAAGACCCACAGTCCACATGTGTAGCCCACAACACTCCTGAGTTGTGCCTGAACCAAATTAAAATGTAATTGGGAAATATTTAATAAAAATACAATAAAACAGATAGTGTTATATGTGGTTTTCTAAATCAGTATGCACCCCACAGGGATCCTCATATACAGTTTTGTGGCTCCCCTTTCTGTCCAACTTTGACACCACTGCTGTAATCATTTGGAGGTGTGGGTCTGGAGCTTGGAAGAGAATTCAGCTGTGGATATGCTTGATTTGGGGATTACTTTTGAACAAATGGTCATTGAAGCAAGAGAGCAAATGCAACTGCCAAAAGTGTTTTGAGGGAGAAAAGGGCTGAGCCCAGAGTCATGGTCAACACTCACCTCAAGAAGCTGGATCTCGAGTAAAGGACCAGTGAAGGAGAGAGAGAAGGAGCTAGTAGATAACACAAGAGAAAAAAAAAGTGTTTTTCTGAAGCCTAAAGAGATGAGAATATGCAAAGAGGGAAAGGCCAAAACCATACCCTTGATCCTGGCTTCCAAGAAGATGAGGATCTTTAAAAGGCCATTTGATTTGGTAATGAGGTACTTACCTGTGACCTAGGTGAGAACAGTTTCAATAGAGCCCTGAAACAATCAGAATACTAGGGGTTGTGGAAGGAGTGAGTGTAAACCAGTGGAAGTGTCAATCATAGACAACTTTTTTTCTAGAAGTTTGACTTTAAAGGAGAGGAGAGAGATGAGGTCAGAGGGTTGGGAGAAAGCCTTTCCTTCCTTCCCTTTCCCTTTTCTTTTTCTTTCTTTCCTTTCTTCAAATTTGATTGTGTTTTTAGGCCAACAGGAAATACCCAGTGGAGAGGAAGAAAGTGAAGATGAGACTGGGATGATTGATAAAATAAGGCTAGAGGACTGGAATCAAGGGCTTTTGTATCAGGATTATTCTTAACAAGAAGAGGTAGATTTCTTCTTCCTCTGAGACGGGAAAGAAGGAGTTGAGAATAGATGATGTGATGCAAATAAATTTTAATGATCTGCATTGAGGAAGTTCCTTTTAAATGGCCTCAGACTACTTAAAAATTTCATAGAAGAATTGAATACATCACGCAAGTTTTATAATGGAATTGCTGCATACAGAGAGGTATTTACACATTAATAAAATGTATAGCTTAGGAAGTTAGTATATCTACATCTTATGTATGAAGTGGTAGGTTCAGTGTTTTAAAAACTGAAAATAGGCAGCTTTTGGTTCTTTGTCACTTGCTCTCTTAAGAATAGATCTAGTGGTATCTTCCCAATTTTGACAACCTCAGCATGATTGATTACCACTTGATTTAACTTGGACATTTAATCCCTTCCCCAAATCTTTCCTTGCCCATAAAAATAGCTTTAGAAAGCAAATTTGAAACAGGTGTGGCTTTTTCTGGCCATTCAGTTAAAACTGGCTGAATTTACAGGTGGTCAGAGACCTTGACAAGCAAGTTCAACCTGGAGCAAATTTTTATAGCTTGAGTTATGAGCTCATTATGAAGTGATAATAACAAATGAAGAGAGTAACTTTGTAATACTTGCATTTGAAAATAAATCCTAGGATCATAGCTTTGAAGTTATTGGAGCTACTTTGCAGGATTGGAACATGGAAGACTCCCCTCCCTCCCCCAACGTGGTATTGTCTTTGAATATTTAAAGGAGTACTTAAATCTTAGAAACTTAGAAAGGTAGTGTTAAAATGGGCCTGAAGAGATCAACTCCTGTAGTCCCTTTGTTGCTGGGGAAGGTGTTGAAGGTGAAGCAGTCTGCTCAAGGTCATACAGCTTGACTCTGAGTTCAATGCTTCTTCCATTACACCACTTGTTGGTCCTATCAAAGAACCTACATGGACTAGCTGGTAGAAATTATAGAGGCAGGGTTTGATTTAATATAAGGAAGAACTTCCTAGTAATTAGACCTTTCAAACAGTAGAACGGATCACTTTGTCACATAGTGAGTTCTTTGTCATTGGAGTTGTGAAAGCAGAGACTCATTCAGGCATTGAACTAGAAGACATTTAGAATCCCTCCCAAGATCCTGTGACTAGAATTATGTCTTAATTCTAGCCCACCTTAGCTAACTTGTTCCTTTGGCTTTTTTGGGTTTAATCATATTTATAGGAGGATTACTTTGGGTAGGAAGGGTGCACATTTATCATTTCTTATCACCGTTCATGCTCTTAGGTTTTGCTGATAGAAAAAAATATTGCTAAAGATCTAATTACTAAATATTAAACTAGTAAAATATTAATAATTACTCAATAATTTCTCCCTACCTTTGCTTTGATGAACCATCCCATTTCCTGTATGTGCTTTAATTTATATTAAGTTGTATTATTGTCTATTCAGCAGCCTTTAAAATCTTTGCTTGTATTAAACAATCTACTTTTTAGAAACAGAGCATGACTAAGGTCTTTTGATCTTCTATAGAGCCGCCACTTAGTGTTTCAGGCCATTGGTTTTAGCTGATCTTGGATGGGCTTAGTTTACTTCGTAAGCAGGAAGGGTGATAGCCTGATTAATTTCCATTTTGTTCCATGCTTTAATTTTTTAATTATTTTCCGATGCTTCAGTCTTGAGGATGTTAACTGTAGGTGGAAGACTTGGGCGCAACAATGGAATTTTCCTTCTCTTCCTGTTTGGTATTTTCCAGTAATATTTCTATTAATGTTTCACTTTCAGTAGGAGTTAACTTCCTGAGTTTTTTTAGCTTTCTCAACTGTTGAACAAAAAAGAATTAGCTTTTCCTCTAAGTCATTCAGTTTCCCTACCATTTTAATAACAAATGTTCTTTCTGGATTTCGCATTAGGCTGAAGAGGAAAGATCTTAGAGGTGGGTCCAAAAGACTTAGATAGCAAAAGTGAACACTTTTGCAAATGGCTCTTTTTTTTTCCATCATGTACCTTAGTATTAGAGAAGGTGGAGAGGAGAAATGACAATTTTTGTGCATATCTCCAGTAATCACAGGACTACAGGTTTGCCACGTGTCTTCTACCTGTGTGATTATCAGGAAAGTTTGAGCCCAATCAGACACTGGCAATGATGCCTTTTAATAATAGTTGACATTTCTCCAACTTGTGAACCTCTGTGGGGTTTTTTTCCTGACAAGAAAGCTCTGAAGTACAATGATTGTTATTTTATTTTTTTTAATTAACCTATTTTTCATAAACAAAAATATTTTTTCTCTTCCTCCTCACCCCAATGGGGAATAAAAAAAGTCCTTTTAACAAATATGTAAAGTCAAACAAAACAAATACTCGTGTGTCCCAAAATTTGTCTCTTTCTCTTTGACTAGAGTCTGTCATCTTTGGGGTCAGGTAGTGGGGATCATGTTTCATTATTGGTCCTCTGAAAACATGTTTTACCTTTACATTGCTGTGACTTCCTAAGTCTCTCAAAGCTGTTTGTTTTTCTAATGTTCTTTTTATTGTGCACGTTGTTTTCCTGGGTCTGCTCCTTTCACTCTTCGTTTGTAATGGGGCTTTTGGAGTATGCCCAGTTCACCTCACATGGAGCCAACCCTAATGGGGCTTGTTTGGGCATACCCAGATCTAAGATGGCAGCACTCTCTATCCTCCTACCCTTCCTGGACGCAATAGGAAAAGCCGAAGAAAAGATCTTGAGTAAGAGAAAGGGACTGCTTCACAATCTTGCCAGTTGTAAGGTCACCTAGGAAGTCGAACTTTCCCCATCTTAGGAGAATTGGGCATTCCCAGACAAGCTCCCTTAGGAATGGCTCCATGTAAGGTAACTGGGCATGTGCCAAAAATCCCATTATACATAGATTTTCAAAAAGAGTCAAATGAGGAAGTGACTAACCCAGTTAATAAGTGGTAGTTTGAATTCATATCTGAGGTTTCTGACTCAAAATCCTGTAAAAGTCACATTCATAAACTTTTTCCAACAAGCTTAGGTAGAATAAATTTCTTATTCCTTAAACCAAGATCTGGTGGCTTCTTAGATGGGCTAGCAGCAGAATGGAATGGGCAAAGGCCATAACCTTGACTTGAGAGGGTCGATTTCCAATGGAAAGGCAAGCATATAGGGAAGGTCAATCACTCCGCAAACATTTATTGTATTAAGTATATACTGTATACCAGCACTGAGAAGTACAAAGAAAAGAAAAAAGCAAAGACCCTCCCTTGTCTTGTCTTTAAGGATTCTTCTAATAGAATAGAGACATCATGCATATATAAGCTTGTACATGCCAGATATTTGTTGTGTAAATGGGAAATGATCTCTGAAGAAAGGAGGGGAAGGGGCAGGGCGAATGGAAACTGTCAAAAGTTTCATTGAGAAGTTGTGAATTCAAGTGGGCAGATTTCAGTAACTGGGAGGAATCATGACATATAGATCCTCAAGCAGGTAAGACAGAGGTCAGGAAAACAGGAAGTGTAGAGCTTGGGAAGCAAGGTGGCTGCAGTGAAGAACCGAGTCAGAGGGAGAGAGGGCATAGGGCACTAGTACAAAATACTCAAGGAGCAGCAGCAGCATCCTTATCATCAAAATAAAAGACACCTTACTTGATTGGATCCCAGGACCAGAATGAAGCTGGAGTGTGAAAGTCCTGCACACAGAAGTAGGGGTAGATAGGAACCCCTTACTTGGCCTGAAGAGAACATAGAGACAAAGAACAGATAAGTCCTGACACAACCTTACAGACTTCCCTTTCCTTTTTCCCCCCAAGTAAAAATCTGGATCACCCTTGAAATCATTTTGGGGTACATCTTGACCATTTTCACTTTTCTATTATCTTTGGTCTTAAAATTAGCATGAGTTATATTTGAATTGCTAATAAATATTCCTTGGAACATATGCTTGTTAAAGAAACAAGTATTTGTGGAGTTTGATTCCATAAAAAAATTTGTTTGCAGCTTTTTGGGCCCCCCTCAGCCCCTTACCCCCTTCCCAACTTAAGTATATTTATTCAGGATTACAGCTGTGAACTAAGAAATCATGAATTGAATACATCTCTTAAGGCTATCTTTACAATACTACCCCATGTCTTTTGCAAAACAGAAATCTCTCTTTGTTTTCTTATTTATCTTTTTTATTCCTCCGGGAGGAACTTGATTATTTCTTCAGTTGATTTTTAAAATCTGTTGTTTAAATTTTTATTGATATCTTTAATTTTTACTTGATTTTTATTTCTGAGCACATTCTTTCCACTTTCCATATGCAGTGAGCCATCCTGTTCCAACAAAGAATAGCAAAAAGAAAAAGACATTTCACAGAACTAACATGTCAGCTGAGTCCAGATCCCCACCCACCTCTTTCAGGAAGGGAGGGAGAAGCATTTCTCCAACTCTTCTCCAGGTCCAAGCTTCTCACGGCACAGCATTCAGCTTTGGACCTTTCTTGGGTTTGTTGTTTCAAATTACATTGTTGTAGTTTCTCCACTTTGTATGAGTTTTTGTGTAAACCTTATCATACTCCTCTGAATTCTTGTCACTTTCTGCACTGTAGTAATAATATTCCATTATATTCATCTATTGCAGTTTTCTTCTTGGGCATTTTCCAATTAATGGATGCTTTTTATTTTTACATAAGTAATTTCTTAATGTATCCTTCCCTCCCCAACCTCTGAATCTTGTCTTACAACAAAGACATTTAAAGCAAAAGTACCATCACTATCAAAACCATCTAACAAATATATAGGATGTGCTGTTCTCATAGTCTACCACTTCTCTGCTAAGAGGGGGAAAGTATATTGTATTATTCAGATTCATTTTTTAACATTAAAATAATATTTGAAGTATAGTAATGTTTATGACTTGGTTATTTAACTCAAGAACACTCTGATCTCTTTTTGGTTAGACAAAAATTCCAAGTGCTTAGACGTAGGGTTTTGGCATCTGTGAGTTAAAAATCTCTCCCTGTGTTGGAATGGGTTTGTCCACCAGGAGTTCATGATGGTACTTTCCTTGTTACTGCTTCCTGGGAGCCAGGTCTTCACTGTGTGATTTTATTATTTTGATTGTACTGACTTCCTAGACTAGCATACATACCCATTACCTGTAAAATATAAGTAAGAAATATTTTTGAAAGCCAAATGGATGATTTGGCACAGGAAGCCAGATTATGCAGTCTCAGATTATCTCCATTGGTGAAAGCCATTAAGAATTTATTATAATCTGGAGTTGTTGAGTTAGATTGGGGAAAGGGGACAATTCTGTTATTTTAAAGTTAAATATTTTAATTTTGAATACATTGATGTGACCCAACCCTCAGTTTCCCCCTCTCTAAAAGAGGAACAGTAATAGCTTCACTAACATCTTCATGGGGTGTATGGGCAAAGTGCTACAAAAACGTGTTGTCTCTTGTGTCTAGTGATTACGGATTGTTGTTATGACAGTAATGATGCTTTGCCTTTTGAAATTAACAGTTTAAATCTATAGATAGCCAGGCATTCCTTACCATTCGTCTTCCCACATCCCAGTAACATAGGTGACAAGTTCATTATCTTCTTGTAACAAACCAGGAAACTAAAGTAGAAAGACATGCTCACGGCCAGATACTTGGCACCTTGGTGATGAGCTGTGGTAGATCTGGGGAGGTCTGATGTCTTCCTCTTTGCCAAAGGTTGCCTCTGGCTCTTCTTGAACAGAGTTGGCTGGACTGCCTCTGTGATGGCAGTGGCTCCCTGTGATGATCTGTCATTTGTATTTTGTTTCCTTGGGGTCCCTTCCAAGGTTCAAAACAAATGACTTTATTTGCAGAAGAAATTTCTGTGGCTTACATGGCACAGTATCAGGTGACTTCGATTTTAAACATATTTTTTTCCTCCAGAGTTCTACAAAAATGAGACACAATTCAGTTCTCCTTTTTTTTCCCCATCTTCCTTGAAATTATTCTCATCTCTGAGGAGATTTGTGATCTCCTTAGACAGTGGGAAGCTGTTTCTTCTTCTCTGTGCTGGGTAGCAGCTGCCAAACAGTTACCATTTGCTCCTTCTCCCACACCTCCCTGCCTTGCTCATATAAATGACAAGACAAACATTGCCATCAGAGGACTCTGAATAAGAAATCAGGCACCTGCTCTGTGTCTGTCAACTGAATAGATTTTAAGTAGAGAGGATGGTCAGAGGGGCACCATGGGCGCGACTCAAATACAAAATACAGGCTTGGGGTTTTTTTAGATGAACATTTTTGGAATTTTGGAGAAATTCTGAAGTAATCTTCTCAGATTAATTAATCTTCTCAGATTGACCCATCTTAGAGGCAAGCCTAAATTTGCAAAGTATGATGCCACTGAAATGCATTTTGGAAAGGCTTTGAGTGTGGTCCTAGCATAGACTGTGTCTGCCTACCTACCTAAGAGCAGAGAGGTCTATTATGATCTGGTGTCCCTGCATGGTGTAGTGCAGAGATGTCACACACAAGCCTATGGGCTACATGAAGCCCACAACATCCCGAATGTGTCTGAATAAAATGTAACTGGGGAATACTTAACAAAAAAACCCCAAAATACAGTAAAACATAGTTAGTATTGCATTTAAAAACTGAGTCTGTATGCAGCCTACAGGGATACTTAATTATGGTTTATTTTTATAGAACTGTTTCTATTTATTTGATACCACTGCTATCATGGATAAAGTTCTGAACTTGGAATTGGGGACACTCATTTGTGTCCTACCCCAGATACATAACTAGTTCTGTGAGCACAGGTAAATCTTTTAATATTTTTTTCAGTCTGTTTCCTCATCAGGTAAATTGGTATAGTAATACCTATAGCCCTTAACTCAGAATATTTTTGAAAGGCCCAGATGAGGTAATGTGCTTTCCAGACCTTAAAAGTACCATGTGAGCATCAGTTATTCTTCTTTGCCTACACAGCCCATCTGCCTAACTACCTTAAAATGTATGTCATTTTTAAAAACTTTGTTTTTGTTGTTGAACTTAACAAACACTAAGTAAAACAGGCATTTCCAGTACTTAGAACAGCAAGAGCACTGTCCATGAAATTGATCTCTATTATGGACAGCTTGCTTTTCTTCTGAAGGTATTTAATAAAGTCGACCTGTCACCTTCCAAGCTTTGCTATTTGTGCTTCTTTCTGCCCTTCTGATCTGTGCTAAATTGTGAGTGGCAGAGTTGTGAGTGCTGTAGTCTAGAGCTAGGTGGTGCAGTGGGTAGATCACTGAACCTGGAGTCAGGAAGACCAAAGTTCAAATGTGGCTTCAGACACTTGCTAGCTAAGTGAACCTAGGTATGTCACTTGACCCATGCTTCAGTTTCCTCACCCATTCCTCAGTTTCATCATTATAAAATGGGAATAATGATAGCATCTACCTCCCATAGTTGTGGTGAGGATCCAATGAGATACTATTTTAAAGTACTTTGCAAACTTTGAAGCTCTGTATAAATGTTTGTTGTTATTAAGAGTCCTAGACTTGGTGTTGAGCTCAATGGGGAAATTTTGATGATGTTTTCCTTGGGTATGGTGGGGAACTACTATAGTTGTCCTAAGTACAGATCTTGGGGCCAGGTCTACAGCTGGGAATTGCATTCAGGCAAGAGGAGACAGAATTATTCCAGGTTCCAGATAGGCAATAGGAGTTTCATTGTCAGGCCTTTAAGGAACAAGATAGGAAGAAAACAGAGTGCAAGTAAGTGGACCAGGTTTGAACATGTAGACCAGAGCAGGTAGTGGGGGGCAAGTAAAGCAAATTGGGAATAGCATCCTTGAGGTCAGAACACAGACCCCAGGCTATATAAGAAACCCAGTAGAATTGAGATAACTGATCCCACAGCAGAGGCTTTCCTGCCTTCCCTGGTTTTATATACCATGTTTGGTGTGCACGACCCATGTAACTTGAGAGGGCTAGGGATTCAGATGAGCTCCAAGATCACACCTACATCTTTTCTAGATTATCATAATTTTTTTTTAAAAAAAAGATGTTTTTCTAGAAGAGGTATCAGAGAAGAAGCCACTGGAAAAATTATCCTTCTGGGACTTGAGTCTCCAGGCCTCTGGGATTTATCCTTATTTCATTTGGGGACAGTCCAACCCTGCCCATATAAAAAATTCTTCACAAACAAAGGAATAGAAATGTGTGCTACCCTGTTCTAAAGGTTGTCATTTGATATAGGCCCTGACTCGGGATATTCAGTCGTTGTATATTTTAGTTACCTTTAATTTTCTCAAGTTACTTGCTGGGACATGGTCTCTGACAATACCTGGAATTAGAGGTATTTCAGGCAGCTGTGGCTGAAGCTGTTAGAGAAGATGTTATTTGGCCCTTCCCATCTTGGTATGTTCATAATGTGAATGAAAACCATACCAGATTCAGTCCTTATAATAGTATTAGTGTAAACTTTCAGTTGTACTTGTAGCTTTTTTTTAAGGAAGGTGCTACTAAATTGAGAGGATTTAATTGAGCCCAGCCCTTTCTTTAATAGTGATGATAATAATAGCTAATGTTTATATAGTGCTTACCATAAGCCAGGCACTCTGCTAAACATTTTGCAGTTGTCTCCTTTGATCCTCACACTACCCTGGGAGGTAGGTGCTATTATTATCCCACTTTATGGATGAGGAAACTGAGGGAAACAGGGACTAAGTGACTTGCCCACAGCCACACCACCAGCGTCTGACACCAGATTTGAACTCATGTCCCTGGCTTCAGGCCTAGTGCTCTATCCACCTCGTTATCCCATTAAAGGCCTAGTAATTCAAGGGCTGGAGGTTCAATGTTAATGAGATTGAGAGCTGAGAGCTGTCCAACTTTTTAATGAGAACTTTAGAGGCAGCTTGAATAGGGACTAGATCAGTGATTTCATTGTTGTAAGGAACAGGAGGATGAAATAACTAATAGAGAGAGGGCTTCTATACAATGTTATAGTCTTGGGGGGGCTGTGTGCACAGTGGAGAGAGATCTGTGCCTGGAGTGAGGAAGACCTGAATTCAAATCTGGCCTCAGACATTTACTAGCTCTATGACCTTGGGCAAGTCATTTAACCTCTGTCTACCTCAGTTTCCCATCTGTAAAATGGAGATTATAATAGCAGCTACTTCCCAATATTGTGAGGCTCAGGAGAGGTAATATTTGTAAAGCATAGTGCCCGACTGGCACATAGTAGGCAGTATATAAATGCTTATTCCCTTCCTTTCTCCTTCCACTCTCTTTCCCTTTCCTTACAGAGTGAGTTAGAAAGAACCAAGAGGTTCAATGACCTGTCCAGGCAGCTAGTCAGAGGGAGGACTTCCCAGATCCAAGGCCAGTTCTGTCTAATGAACCACACTGCCTCTCAAGCACTGGAGATGTGGTTGGCATAGTTAAATTTCCCATCAGCGAAACTGGATTTTACTAGGTATTCTCTAAGGTCTCATCTTCCAACTCTAACATCTTGTCCTTCCCTTAAGTTTGAGAACTGTTTGTGGAAGTTGGGTCCCTAGTGGGCTGCTTGTTCTCTACTCACAAAGTTAAGCAACCTGTCTTTCTTTTCTTTTCTTTCTTTTTCTTTCTTTCTTCCTTCCTTCCTTTCTTTTTCTTTCTTTTCTTTCTTGTTTTTCTTCTGTCTCCACATGGGATATCACTCCCTTACCTGCTGGTATTCTGTCCAAAAAGAATGTAAATTTTAATCTCTGAAACTGTTTTTCTCTTAAAGACCAGCCTTAATCCCAAATCACTCTGATCCCAGACCAAGTCCTACTTGGTCACTGTTTGGGTCCTGATTGGCTCAGAATGAATGTAAATAAAAATTGTTTCTGTTTTTGTCAGAAACCCTGAGGTCTTGGGTCCTCCCAGATCTTTTTTTTTTTTTTTAAGAAACCATTCTTTGCTTCATTTTTTTTATTAAGCCTTAATCACTGAATAGGTGTTGCCTCAGTCAAACTTGAAACTTGTTTTTAAAGACCTCAACTGAAAAGGTCAAGGTCCCCCACTGCATCCTGGGCCATCTCCAATTGTCCTGATTCATATGTTGCCACTGGACCCACATGGCTCCAGAGGAGAAAGTGAGGCTGGTGACTTTGCACAACCCTCCCTCACTCAGATCCAGTACACTTGCATGTCATGGCATCACCTCCCTGAAGTCATGGTCTTTTCTAAAATGAAGTACAAACAGCAGTAATTTGTGGGTAAAGTACTCTCTAAATATGTAGATAAAGAAGGCCATGAAGAGGACAGAAAGGAGGTCTCAAAGTATTTTTAAGATGATTTGAGGAGGGAGAAAACATTTTTAGCTGAGGGATCAGTGATAGCTATGGTGAGGAAGTAGCACCTGGGGCTGGACCTTAAAGCAGATTTAAAAAAACAATTAAAATTTTTTTAAAATTTTAATAGCATTTTGAGTTATTTAATAAAGTAGCCACAAAAATTCAAAAGTATTTGGGAATGCTTAGCATAGAGATATATTGTCTTGATATGATTTCTGTGTTGTAGCACAGTGTAATAATTAATGTTGATGATCAAGAAAATATCCATTTGTATTCCATAAACTCCATTTAAGCTGGAATGCATACAGTACATTTTGATTTACATAAAATGATGGCTACAGTGTTACTTAGAGAGGCTTTGGCACTTTAAAGGGGAAATTTTACTTGTGTTAAAGAGTTCATTCTCTGGCAGTGCTGGGTAGATTAGACCTTACTGTAGATTTCTCTGTTCTCTGTTCGTGGGTGTGTGGAGGCGGTGTGGGGGGAGGGCGGGTTGTCTGCACTGAGTGTAGGCGTGACAAGTAGACTCTGAAGGAGTCACAGAAGAGGAGTTTGACTTTCAAAATAGCATCTGAAAATTACACATCATTCTTTCAAAGAACTGGCAGGAAATATAAAGATTCTCAAACTTTTTGCCATGGTAGAACCCTTCATTTTAAATCGGATTTTGTCAAAACCCTTGCAATAAATACTTTTAAGAAGAGTTGGAATGCTTTCCATCTGATGGTGCCAACAAGGATAAGATTGATTGAAAAAAAATCTTACCACAGACAAAACTCCAAAACATTTCCAGATAAATTTCCTTTCATTAAAATGCTATAGCTTAATTGTTGTTCAGTTGTGTCTGACCATATCGTACATGGAGTTTGTATGTTTTTCAGCAAATATGCTGCAGTGGTTTGTCATTTCCTTCTCTAGCGGATTAAGGTAAACAGCGGTTAAGTGACTTGCCCAGGGTCACACAGCTAGTGAGTGTCTGAGGCTAGATTTGAATTAGATCTTCCTGACTCCAGGTTCAATGCACTGTGTCTCCTGCTCTATCCATGAATGCCACCTAACCCATTTTGGAGATTGCATGTACAGCTTTTCTGAATTTTAATTTCGATGTTCGAATCAGGTGTGTGAATATTTGTTCCATCTTCTACTCTAGATTTTTAATGCCTGTGGCTTGTTTTTTGTTTCGTTTTGTCTCTTTGGCCTTTTCAAAGTCTCTGGGTTTACTCATTTATATTATAAGTGCTAGTACCAAAATAAATTATTTTAAAACAAACAACTAAAAATATAAGTAGATACAATCAGTTCACAGTGAATTGATTGGATTTCATTCATTATTGGACGTGTGCCATGGATGACTCAGGATCAATAAGAAGCTAACTATTCATTTGCGGGGTGAATTTTGATCAATTTCCCTTTAATTTTTCTCCTCAGGTGATCACACACTTTAAATGTTACTGACAAGGTGGTTTTGTCCATTATTCCAACCTTTTTCTTTTTCCTGACACATGGATCCCATCCAACTCTCTTATTTTACAAATGAGGAAACTAAGGTTTGCTAAAGCTAAGTGCCTTGCCCAGAGTCACACAGCTAGCCATGACAAATGCTTGACTCCTGGCCCAGTGCTCATTCCACTGGCTTTCTTGAATTGATGGTCTTAGAAAAGTCTTAAGTTTACTGATGCCAAGATGTTTTTCTTATTGAAGAAGAGACTGTGCATTTTAAAGCTAGTTTTGGAAAGAAAGGTGGTCCAGAAAATAATATGAAAAAGTCTTATTTTTGTTAGTCGTTCTTTTCCTTCAATTTGTATAGACATTATGTGCAGCTAACATTTTCATAGGAGCAGGAGATCATACATACAGAGAGTTGAAAGGGACCTGAGATCCTGATGAAGTCAAACCCTTCATTTTGCAGTTTCAGAAAGAAACATAAGAAAATTTAGTTTGAGAATTAAAGTGTATGAATTTTAAAAATGTAATTTAAGAAAACTGGGGCTGAAGGATATTAAGTGATTTGCATAAGGATATATGCAGGTAGTAAACACATAGGTAGAATTTTAACCCAAGTCTTCCATCTCCAGAGTCAGTATATTTATAAGGTGAATGTGATACTTTTATATGATAGATGTCTCTAGTATAGACTAGATGTTGTTGTTATGGTCATATGTTTCAGTCGTGTCTGACTCTTTGTGATCTCATTTGTGGCTTTCCTGACAAAGATACTGGAGTGGTTTGCCATCTTTCTCCAACTCATTTTACAGATGAGGAAGCTGAGGCAAACAGGGTTAAGGGACTTGCACAGGGTCACACAGCTAATAAATGTCTGAGACCAGATTTGAACTTAGGTTTTACTGACCCTACCACCTAGCTGCCTGTAGACTCATAGATCTAGCACATGCTGTATCTGGGTAATTTATTGTGGAAATGGATGTTTTTGAATCTTATCCTTTTTATCACCTTTTTAGTTTCATCACATACTGTTACTCAAACAGTTTTTCTTTTCTTTTTCTAAGCTTTTGAAATTTGCTTTCTTTTATGACTATTACACCAGAAAAGAATGAGATGATAATACCTGTAGGACTCCCTGAAAGAGACATTTAATGCATGCTTAGACTTTTATCTATTTTAGGAATTCTGACAACGTTTTCTTTTATGTTCTGATGTGTGCTGATGTTTCAGATGGTAAGTTTATTCAGGTAGGGTAATGGTATTTGCCTGCAGAGGGGATCAATCTCCATGCCCCTTTTCTGTATCCTGCCCATTCATGGGATGCAGTTCACACAGGTTGAAGCTCACAGACAAGGAAATGCCAGTGAGAGGACCTGAATTTAAATCCCACTTTTGTCATTAACCCATGTGACCTTGTACCATCTCTGAAAAACACTTATTAAGCTCCAAATGTGTACCCAGCACTGTACTAGATACATGGGAGGGGGCACCTAGGTGGTGCAGTGGACAGAGCACCAGTGCAGGAGTCAGGAGGACCTGAGTTCAAATCTCACCTCAGACACTTGACACTCACTAGCTGTGTGATCTTGGGCAAGTCACTTAACCCCAGTTGCCTCATCCTGGGTCATCTCCAGCTATCCTGATGAATATCTTGTCACTGGATTCAGATGGCTCTGGAGGAGAGGTGAGGCTGCTGACCTGCACAGCCCTCCCTCACTCAAAAACAAAGTCAAGTGCAAGTCATGTCCTCATTTCTCTGTTGGCATGGTCTTCTTCTGCAATGAAGGACAAACACACACACACACACACACACACACACACACAAGACACATGGGAGATCAGAGCCAAAACATGAAATTATTTCTTTCCTCTAGGACCATACATTCTATCAGGGAAATAGTGTGTATGGGTAGTACACAGAGTAAGTGTGAGGTAATTATAGGGGGAAGGCATTAGCATCAGTGGGGATCAGGAAAGTCCTTATGATAGGAACCGATCTGTAGATGGAGATGCAGAGGACAGTAAGTACACAGGCTGCAGAGACAGGAGTCTATGTGTAAGCAACAGTAAAATCAACTTGGCTGTACTGTGGAGTACGTAAAGGGTATTAAGGTAATAAAGCTGTAAAGTAGGTTTGGAACTAGGTTGCACAGGAATTTGGCAGGTTATTTAACTTTCTGGGCCTCAGTTTTTTCATCTGTAAAATGAGAGGGTTGGACAAGATAGCTTTGTAAGGTTCATTCTAGCTTTAAATTTATAATCTATGAGAAATCCGGTGGGGAGAGGTTCAACTGGCCAAAAGATTTTAGTCTTCATCAAAGACTTAAATTCTTAGAACTTTTTCGTACACTTTTAATGTTTTCCCCAAATCAAAGATCCAAAGAGGGGAAACTTCAGATTATATAATTAAAATAAATTGGTTCTATGCTGCTTTGGCCTCACAAAGGATTTCTAAAAAATAAAAATGATTTTACATAAAAACCTACCATATACAGTATCAGATCATTGCTGGTTCTACACTTTGAGGTCTACCTGTTACAATCCTGCTCTCCGATGGGAGAGTATACACTGTCTTTCTGCCAGTGTCACAAAAGAAAGAAGAAGGTTTTGATTCTTTGTTGGCCCATTGTCTTCTGCTTACTGAGTCTATCTAGAGGTTGATGGATATGATCTCCTGAATAGGTCTCAAAGAACTGAATGAAGTGGACCTTTGGAATAGCATATACTTTTCCTCCTAGAAAAATATAAATAAAGGGCTTTTTGACTCATCTTTTCAAATAACTCAGGGAAGAGGGGACCTTGAACAAATTTCAAGCTTTTGGATTTAAGTTCTGATGCTTCCTGCTTAATGACTTTGAAAACCCACAAAAAGACTGAAAGAAAAGTAGGCTTTTTTACCCAAGTTGGGAATTCAAGTGGTATTCTAACTTCCTTGGCATATTTTCATAACTCACTCACTGTTAAGGTCTTACCAGTCTGGGCAGTTGTGTCCAAAGCCTTTTATATAAACTTTAAAATGAGATGAGGAGAATGGTGGGGGCTCCAGGAAACTGAGAAAGGTTTTTATAGGCATCTCTAAGGAGCTACAGGTACTCCACGTATAGATGTGATAGCTTCCATGCAAATGATATCTGTAGCCTCTAAACTACACTCAGTGTCCACTTTTGCTACCACTATGTGTTACCTCCAAGCTATATTAAAGCAATTCATGAGTCTGGAAGCAGTTTCTTGCTGCAAATTTTTCTGAGAGGGAGAAGAGGTAATTTTAAACAATTGTCAAATGATTGTGGGTTACTTTTTTTAAAATTTTGCTCTTAAAAATTATCAAACATAAACATTTAGGTAGTCAGAAACCAAAAGAGAATTATGTATTAAATTTAATACCACAGTAGCAACATTGTCTTGCTTATCATCTATGAATTTTCTTCTCTCCATTTTATTTTTCTTTATTATGCTTCATTGATACTGATTTCTTTCTTTCCTTTTTTATTGGTTTTACTATCACTATCCACCAAATTCCTCTCTATATCCCTTCCTTTCCCACTGATACCTTCAGACATAAACTCTGGATTTTGACTGTGTGTTTTGTGGTATTTTCCATTTAGTGTTTCTTTTAGGAGGTGAGCAGTGGACTCTTTGTATTTTCACTTTATGCTTTGGTTCTAATTGATCATAGTTTTCCTTTGTGATTTCTTGAAGTACAGTATTCAGGTTTTTTTATTTGGTGATGTTTTTCAGAGAGTCCGGTGATTTCTTCTTTCCTCAGCCTATTTTTAGACCCATTGTTTTTTAGATTAGTTGTCTTGCGTATTCAAATTTTTCAGTGTTTTGACTTTAATATTTCTTTATATTTAATTATTAAGTTCTATTTGTTCCATTCTGTTTCTCAAGGACTCTATTACTTTTGTTTTTTGTCTGTCTTAGCTCTTTGTTTTCCATCTATTTTTTTCCTCAAGAGGTCTCCTTTAATTTTTTTCCCCTCTTGCTTCTTCTATCTATTCTTCTATCTTTGAGTTCTCTTTTTTCCTTTTATTTATTTATTTATTTAACTTTTTACATTCATTTTCACAAAATTTTGGGTTCCAAATTTTCTCCCCTTTTATCCCCTCCCCCCACCCCAATACCCCAAGCAATCTAATTTTCCCTATCTCCAATCTGCCCTCTCTTCTGTCATCCCTCCCTTCTCTTGTCTCCATCTTCTCTTTTCTCCTGTAGGGCCAGATGACTTTCTATTCCTCATTAACTGTATGTCTTCTTTTCTAGTAGCAACACAAAACTAAACATTTGTTCCTAAAACTTTTGGTTCCAAATTCTCCCCATCCCTCCCTCCCCACCCATTCCCTTTGGGAAGGTAGGCAATTCAATATAGGCCATATCTGTGTAATTTTGCAAATGACTTCCCTGATAGTCGTGTTGTGTAAGACTAACTGAATTACCCTCCATCCTACCCTGCCCCTCATTGTTTCTCTTCTGTCTTTTGATCCTGTCCCTCCCCAAGTGTTGACTTCAAATTGCTCCCTCCTCCCTTTGCCCTCCCTTCCATCATCCCCTCCCCTTGCTTATCTCCTTCCCCCCCACTTTCCTATACTGTAAGATAGGTTTTCATACCAAAATGAGTGTGCATTTTATGCCTTCCTTTAGTCAAATGTGATGAGGGTAAACTTCTTGGTTTTTTTTGTTGTTTTTTTTTCTCAGCTCTCCTCTTTATCCCTCCACTAAAAAGTCTCCTACTTGCCTCTTAAATGACATATAATTACCCCATTCCATTTCACCCTCTTTCCTCCCACTACATTTCTCTCTCACCATTTACCTTAATTTCTTTTAAGCTATGGTCCCATCCTATTCAATTTACTCTGTGCTCTCTGTCTCTGTGTGTGTTGTGTGCATGTGTGTATGTGTGTGTGCGTGCATGCGTGTACATGTGTGTGTGTGGTCCCACCAACTACCCAGATACTGAAAAGTTTTAAGACTTACAAATATTGTCTTTCCATTTAGAAATGTAAACAGTTCCCTTCTGGTAAGTCCCTTAAGACTTCTCTTTGCTGTTTACTTTTTCATGCTTCTTCTCATTCTTATGTTTGGAAGTCAAATTTTCTTTTCAGCTCTGGTCTTTTCATCAAGAATGATTGAAAGTCTTCTGTTTCATTGAAAGACCATATTTTCCCCTGAAGTATTATACTCAGTTTAGCTGGGTAGGTGATTCTTGGTTTGAGTCCTAGTTCCTTTGACTTCTGGAATATCCTATTCCACACCCTTCAATCTCTTAATGTAGAAGCTGCTAGATCTTGAGTTATCCTGATTGTATTTCCACAGTACTGAAATTGTTTCTTTCTAGCTGCTTGCAAGATTTTCTCCTTGAGCTGGGAGTTCTGGAATTTGGCCCCAATGTTCCTAGGAGTTTCTCTTTTTGGATCTCTTTCAGGTGGTGATCGATGGATTCTTTCAATACTTATTTTGCCCTCTGGTTCTAGAATGTCAGGGCAGTTTTCCTTGATAATTTCCTGGAAGATGATGTCTAGGCTCTTTTTTTGATCATGACTTTCAGGTAGTCCCATAATTTTTAAATTGTCTCTCCTGGATCTATTTTCCAGGTCAGTTGTTTTTCCCATGAGATATTTCACATTCTCTTCCATTTTTTCATTCTTTTGGTTTTGTTTGGTGATTTCTTGGTTTCTCGTAAAGTCATTAGACTTCATCTGTTCCATTCTAATTTTGAGAGAACTATTAAATTCAGTGAGCTTTTGAAACTCTTTTTCCATTTGGCTAATTCTGCTTTTGAAAGCATTTTTCTCCTCATTGGCTTTTTGAACCTCTTTTGCCAATTGAGTGAGCCTAGTCTTCAAGGTGTTATTTTCTTCAGCATTTTTTTGGGTCTCCTTAACCAAGGTATTGACCCGTTTTTCATACTTTTCTTGCATGTCTCTCATTTCTCTTCCCAGCTTTTCCTCCACCTGTTTAACTTGCTTTTCAGAATCCTTTTTTAGCTCTTCCAAGGCCTGAGCCCACCTGACATCCCCCTGGGGTGTCTGGGGTACTGAGGCCCCGCCCTCCACATCTTTCCCCGATGGTGAGAATACGTCCTCGTCCTCATCATCAGATCCGAATGTTGGGATCATTTGCATTTGTTGGAAAAAACTCTCTATAGTCTTATTTTTCTTCCCTTTTCTAGGCATTTTCCCAGCCAGTTACTTGATTTCTGAGATTCCTGTCCACCCCTGCCTAGATCCGCCCAGCTAATGCTTGGGGTCTGAGGTTCAAATGGGCTTTCCGCAGCAAGCTTTAGTTCTGGTGCTGGGGTGGGGGCAGGGCCGCCTTCCAGGCTCAGCCTCCTCAGGGGCTTTATGCAGAGACCTTCAGGAATGGAGCGGGTGGGGGTGTGGGGGGGCCCCGCCTCCCAGGCTCAGCTCCCTCAGGGGCTTTATGCAGAGGCCTTGAGTAATAGAGCGGAGTGGGGCAGGGTCGTCTCCCAGGCTCAGCTCCCTCAGGTCGCTTATGCAGAGACTTTCAGTAATAAAGATCCTGCCTGCTGCCGCTGCTGCCTCAGCCACCGCCCACACCTCTGCCTCCACCACCTCCTGCCCCCCCCCGCCCCCCCCCCCCCGTCTCTGCCGCCGCCGCTTCCTCCCGAGGGGGCCCGAGTCACGGAGACACTCCGCTCCCCTCCTCCAGCCCAGCCTCTCTCACTGACCTGTAGCTTCTGTGGGCGGAGGGACTTTCCCGGCTGCCGGAGCTTCCGTCCCTGAAGCCTGCTTCGGTCAGCTTCTCTGGGGCCGCGGCCAGGGCAGTGCTGGGGGTGGGGTCCGCTTTCTGGGGCATGACGGACCCTGGGGACGGGTCTCCAGGGCTCTCTGGCACGGAAATCTCTTCCACTCCGTTTCTGTACCCCTTTCAGTGGTCCAGAAGTTATGCGGATCTCTTTTTACATTAATTCTATGTGTTGTGGGTTGGAGCTTGTACACTTGCGTCCTTCTACTCCGCCATCTTGGCTCCACCCTATCTTTGAGTTCTTGTAGCTAGTCATTTTTAAAAAATAATATATGAGGTTCTACTTATACTTGTAGAATTACTCTCTTCTTGTGTGCTTCTCTTAACACATAGTGTTTCTTCTGTTTACTCATATCTTTAGCCTCAGGTTCTGGTTAGAGATTTTGTTCCAGAACCAGGTTACACCCCGTTACACATTCTTGGATCAGGTAGGAAGGCCCTGACTGATTCTGTCTCCTCTGCATCATGGATCCTGTTAGAGTATCACAGCACTGGATAGGGTGGCTGGGGCCCCCTTACACTCTCTTCCACAGTTAATTCCTGCTAGTGCATTGTGGATGACCCTTTCTCATCACAAAATCACCAACCAGTTTTTGGCATTGTCACCTTGCTGTGGGCCTAGTCAAACTGTATCTGAGTGTGCCAGCTTTAAGTCTCCTAGAGGTATCTGGAATACCTCTCACTTATCTCTGTCTTTCAGATCCTTTCTTCCATTCCCTGAATGAAACTGTTTCAGGCTCACAAAGCACTACACAGCCTTTGTTTCATTTGATTCTTACAGCACACTTCTGAAGTGGGTGCTGGTCTTATCCCCATTTTACTGGTGAAGAAGTTGAGGGTGAGAGAGTTCAAGTGATTTGCCCATTTTCACACAGTTAAGAGGTGTCAAGAAGTCAGATTCAAAGCTGGGTCTTCCCACTCCCAAGTCTGACAGTCTTCCTGTTGTCCCATGTACCATGATATCTCTCAGACAAAAAGAAACCTAAATGGGGGGAGGGGATTGACCAAACTCTTACAAGCTGAATTTATTGTTCTGAATCTAACAGTTAAATGTACATTGAACAGAAAGATTTTTTAATGTCTAACAGAATTTTATTACCTACTCTGCAAATGTTCTTAGAACAATCCTTTTATCTAAGGCACAATGTTAATGGACAGTTGGATTGGGATCTCTCTTGTTATAATACTTAAAATGGCTGGACAAATGTGTGAGGAGCAGAAATTATGAACTGTATGATAGCATCCCACTTATTTTATACAAATATTGAAAGAAAACATATTGCAAAATATAGAAATCATAAGATATAGGGAGTAAAAATATTTGCTGACTTCCCTGCAAGCACTGTAAAGTTGCATGTTGAGGATAATGGATAGGTATCCTCGTTATTGCAACAAGGATGTATGTTTAGCAATTGTGTAATGAAGTTAGCTGTCTACCAGAAACTTATAGAAGGGCAAAAGAAGTGTTGGAGCCTGTAAAAACTGCTTGTATTTGTAGTCCTCAAGAAGGAAAGTAAAAACTAGGTATAATGGATGGCGTATAGATATAGTGCTAGACTTGAGAGACAGGAAGGACCTGAGTTACAAGCTGACTCTAACATTTATTAACTGTGTGACTCTGGGAAAGTCTTAACTTTTCTGTCTCAGTTTCCTTATCTGTAACATGGAGTCTCACAAAGTTGTTGTGCCATGTACATTTAGCTATTATTAAATAGTGGCATTGGACTTTTTTCTCTCTTTCCTTCTTTCTCTCTTTATTTCTTTCCTTCCTATCTTGCCCAGATTGGAAGTACAGTACACTGCCAGCTCCTACTGTTGATTGGCAAAGAAGCTTTGACCTCCATTTTTTTACCTGCACCTGGTCACCCCTCCTTAGATAGACTGGTAACTGACTCTTCCTCTTCCTTTGTTGTTTCCCCCTTTCCCTCCTCCTTTTTCTCTTCCCCTCCTCCTCTTTCCTCTCTCCCAGGGGTTCACCATATTGGTGCCAGACAGTGCAGGTACCCAATTGTCTTTAAGTATCTTTGCTTTATTAATGTTCAGTGTTTTAACACAGTGCTTGGCACATGGTAAACAATAAATGCTTGTTGACACTATATATGATGAGAATGTCCTTTTTGCAAAATTGCAGAGCTCCCTGAATGTTCTAAACCCAATTTCTTTAGCAAAGCTACATGCAAATACGATAGTGCACCTGTGTCAGAGATGTTTTATTGAATGACCCAGATACAATCAGTTGTTTCTGAGAGTATTAGCATATCTCCTTTGTAAGTCCCCAAGGAAAGTGAAAGTGGTAGACTCAGAAATGGTTAGGATTTTGTTGGCAGTCACCTGCTGCTGATGTAACTCTATAGGATCTAAGACATAAAAGCAAAAATATACATGGTGAGATGCTCAAGTAATAAGATGAGTTTTCTGGGAACAGTTAATAGAGACCCATCTTATCTTATTACTTTATAGTCATGATGCACAAATATTGGTAATAATGCTACCCCATTTTAAAAGATTACCAAAAAATCAGCACACTTAGAACTTTCATTTTTTAAATTAATTTATTTATTTTTAGTTTTTAGTGTTCACTTCCATTAGTTTTAAATATTCTCTACCTTCCTTCCCTCCCCCCTCCCCAAGACAGCATGCAATCCAATATAGGCTCTACATATACATTCCTATTAAACATATTTTCACAGTAGTCATGTCATATAGAAGAATTAAATTGAATGGGAGGAACCATGAGAAAGAAAAAGCATAACAAAAAAGAGAGCTAATAGTCTGCTTTGATTTGCATTCAGATTCCCTAGTTCTTTCTCTGGATGTGGATGGCATTTTACATCAGGAACTGTTTTAGATCCTTGTATTGGTGAGAAGAGCAATGTCTGTCAAAGTCAGTCATCATGGCACACTGTGGCTGTTACTGTGTACAACGTTCTCCTGGTTCTGCTCACTTCACTCAGCATCAGTTCACAAACTATTCCAGGTTTTTCTGAAGTCTACCTGTTCATCATTTCTTCCTTTCTTATAGTCCAGTAAGTATTCCGTTAAATTCATATACCACAACTTGTTCAGCCATTCCCTGGTTGATGGGATCCCCTCAATTTCCAGTTCTTTTCCACCACAAAAAGAGCTGCTATAATTACTTTTGTGCATATGGGTTCTTTTCTCATTTTTATGATCTCTTTGGAATACAGCCCTGGAAGTGGTATTGCTGAGTCAAAGGGTTGCACATTTTTATAACCCTTTGGGCATAGTTCCAAATTGCTCTCCAGAATGGTTGGGTCAGCTCAGAACTCCAACAACAAGGTATTAATGTTCCAGTGTTCCCATATCTTCGCCAGCAGTTATCATTTTCCTGTTTTGTCATGTTAGCCAATCTGACAGTTATGATGTGGTACCTCAGAGTTGTTTTGATTTGCATTTCTCTGATCCATAGTGATTTAGAGAATTTTTTCATATTATAGATAGCTTTAATTTCTTCCTCTGAAAACTGCCTATTCATATCCTTTGACCATTTATCAGTTGGGGAATGACATGTATTCTTCTAAATTTGACTCAGTTCTCTATATATTTTAGAAGTGAGTCCTTTATCAGAGACAGAAAGGGACTTTCAAGCTTTGCAGAATAAAGAGCTCCTTCCAGTGTTAGTTCCAGGACTGTCGTGCAGATTTCTGCCACAAGATTTCTGCCAAACAAACCCCTCCAGGTTACAGCTCCTGACTCCTTTTCCTTCTTCTTGCTTTAGATTCTTCTTTTGCAGTGAGTATCAGGAAGGGATTGTGTTGGGAACAGAACAAATTGAGGAATAAACTAATGTAAAAAGATTAAGTGGCCCAATGTAGGAAATCCTTCAGTTTTTAGAAGTTCATGAAGATGAAAAAAAGTCACAGAAACTGTAGATAGGGGCAACTGTAAACATGAGATTTATACAGTTTCATGGGGATAAAATTTAGCCGATGAGCTTTGGAATTTTTTTTTCTCTTTTTATTTAGCAGCTCTTTTTCTGAAAATAAATTCTTTCTGTATCTGATTAACACTGTGGATCACAGTAAGTTGATTATATAATTCCTCTTCTTGAATTTAATTAGTTAAATTATAGTAATAATGAGCATTTCTTCTGTTTCCTTACGTACAAAAGAAATAAATTAACCCCTCCTCCAAGATGCTACATTCCTTGAAGTTCAACAGCTGATAACTCCATTTCTAATGTTTCTACTCAATAAGAATTTCATTGCATCTAATAAAGACTTGGACAATAGTTAGAAATTCGCTAAACTTTTGAGTAAACTATGCTTTTTGTTAAGACACTGACAGTCTACCAGAATTGACTGCTTCTGATGACGCAGCTAGCTAGTGTGAGAGGCTAAATTAGAGCTCAGGTCTTCCTGATTACAGGCCCAGCACCCTGTTCACTGCTACCTCACCTCATCTAGGCCGCTAGTATTCAATACTCTCCTGTTTCTGCAAAGAAACTGGGATGGGGGAAAAAGTGGCTTCTTATATATCTCTTCTTTAGGACCAAGCGTGATCATTTTAATTTCATTGTCCTTTCCACCAACTTTATTGAAATCATTTTGGGCATTGCTTTCCTGACTTGGCTTCCTTCACTCAGCATCAGTTCACAGAAGCTCTCCCATGCTTCTGCTCCATTCCATTCATCATTTCTTACAGAATAGTAATATCCCTTACATTCCTGTACCATAATTGAGGTAGCCATTCCCCAAACCTCTAAACACAGGATTAATCAGACATATCTCATCTTATTACTAATTAATCTTTGATTGGCTACACCATAATAACAGCATCCTGTTACTAATCACACATCATTTGATAGATAAGAAATGGTTGCCCTTCTGATTTTTCCATTATTACAAGACATATCAAACTATTTGGCTAAACTATGATTCCGATAACCCTTACTTGACATTTTCAGCTCCCGATTTACCTTGCACCCACATAATAGCCATACTGTGGCATTTAACCATCCCCAGTCTACTTCCCTTTATTTAATTATTTTTGTTTATGATCCCATTTGACTGGTGGTCTCAGTACATTATGAGAATGTTTCATCCTAGCTTTTCTTGCTGGCTGGAACACTAGAGATTGTTTCCCATAGTTTTTATCTTTCACTTTCATCACCCACTCTTAAACCTAACCTCCTCCTTTCTCCACTTGCCCAGACCTGCTGCTGGTCTCCATCCCCCTCCACACAACCCTCCATACACATACTCACCAGGATTAATCCCCTAAACTTTTAAATGGAGCATGCCAAACATGATAATTTTATGAGCAGTCCACATGATGTATAATATGTTCTCATGGTCCAGTTCTCTTTTTCCTTGACCTTTCTGCACCATTTGGCACTCTTGATCAGAGCTATCAGACACACTATGCACAACACTCCTGTGTGTAGTCAAACCAAATTAAAATGTAATTGGGAAATATTTAACAAAATAAATAGAAATACAATAGAAATAAAATAGTTAATATGTGGTTTTCTAAGTCAATATACAACTACACAGATCCTCATGTAGGATTCATTGGCCATTGCTTTTGACTGACTGTCCTTTCTTGGTTCTTGGCTCTTTTCTTAGACTCTCTACACTGCTCTTCTCTTATTGCTCCCTCGTCTCCTTCTTCTGTTTCCATCCTCATCAGTCCTCTTGTCTTTGTTCTCTCCATTGGAGAACTCATCACATGTCTGGGTGACTCCTAAGTTTACATCTCCAGCTCTGATCTCTCCACTGAGCACCAGGCCTGAATTTCTAGCTACCTATTTATTGGTAGTTCTCCCTAATATATTTAGTTGTTTTTTAACTTGTAATTATTTCTGTATTATCTCATCCCAACTACTAGACTGTAAGTTCCTTGATGGAAGACCCTATTTAATTTTTCATTTTTTTATCCCTAACACCTGGCATTGTTTCTTGAACTAACTAAACATTTGCTGACTTTATGGGCTGCTATGACCTAAAGTTGCAAATTATTTTAGAGATCATCTGATCCAACCTTCTCATTTTACAGTGACTGAACTTAGATTCAAACCTAGGATGCCTTGACTTCAAATCCAATTGTTTTCCCACTAAATCATGTAATTAAAAAATAACAACATACACTGACATTTGATGTCAATATCTATTCCATCATATGCTCCCAGTCTTGTGAGAGGTCCAGAAATCTGGTACTGTAGCCGAAGTTAAACTCTCAGAGGCTGTAAATCATGGATCCAGTAAAGGGCCATTTTATCATCTTTTTTTTAATGCCAAACCTTAAATAGTAAAGCATTATGGAAAAATTCCTTCCTGTGTCAGTTCACAGATTCTGTTAATAGACAGTGAAGAAATATTTGTTCTTTGCCTTAATTAGTTTTCTGCCTGGCCTATTAGAGTGATTTGTGGAGCGTCAAAGGCAGATCTGATAGAGAACTTCTCATTGTATTGGAATGTGGCAAATGAGGATAACAGGAAGTGATGATAAACACTGTTCAGTGACACACTCATCCATATCAGTTCATTCATTCAGCTAATGTGTTAGTTACATCATCTCTAGGTGCCCAAGGCACACACTTTACTCCAAGTGGTTGTTTGGCATATGCAGAGATCTTTTATCAAAAACATACAGACAGATACGGGAAACTGCATTACTCTCATTTGGCTCCTATTTTGATATTTTGAAATAAGATGGAAAGTAGGAAGCCATGATAAATATATCAAGCATATCTTGTATGAGAATGCCACCCTCTCTGCATAAATGTATGGGATTATTTTCCCTTCTTGAAATAAATCCACCTAGCCAGTATAATCACGTGTTTACTTAATTATAGCAATTCGTTTTTGAATCATATCCCTTTCCCATTTTACTTTTGCCAGGATTTGTAAGGCCCTGGTCACATTAGAACAGTTATCAATTAAAGATAATTGCTCTAATGTAGTATAACTATGGCCTTATTAAGGTTGTAATCCAGTTTGTTGTCTCAATTAACTTCACTGAAGGAAGAATAGAGGATAAGAAACTGTGATTTGAATGCATATGGAGTGTGTATGTGCTTACTGTAATAATAATAAAAAAAAGACCCCCATGGTGAATGCATTCTTTCTGAAATCTGACAAATGTATATATTTTAAAAAACAATGCTTTCAAAGTGACTAAAGAAGCCTCTTTATCAAAAGAGATACAACCATTAGTGAACTGAATGAAAACCTACATGCTTTCATTGCATTATGTTTGTATCAGTGTATCTTTTAAATATTTTTAATAAAAAATAAAGTTGAGGACCCTTTACCAAAATAGGCAATAAGTGAATTGAGTGAAAGCTTTCTTTCTTTATTTTAATTGCATTATGTTTGCATCATTGATTGGAGCATAAATGCAATTCATCAAACATCATTCAGCTCACCAGTGCCTTTACCTCTTTTGGCAAAGGGTTCCTGATTTGTTTATTTCTTTTGAAAGTATTGTTCTTTAAAATATCCATATTTATTTTCCTATCTTTAGGGACATCAGTGTACTAGGGGGAGAAAGTAGGTTTATAATCCAAAAGTTAGGATGTGAATTTTAAAAAAGACTTTAGTTCAAATACTGATAATTCTTCCTTCTAAGTGAGTACTTCTCTCTCTTTCCACTGTTGTCTCTGTGATTCAATCTTAACACCTGTGTCCTGGATTACTCCACTATCGTCCTTGTTAGCTTCCCTTCCTAAAAGCTCTTGTCTCTCCAGTTCATCTTGGACACCATTACCAGACTAATTTCCTTATGTCACCATTTTTCTTACCAATGTCCTTCACTAAAATTTTGTGACAGCCTAATCCGTTGCTTTTTAGGTCAAGTCTAGCCTCTCCCCTTAAGTTGGTACTTAAGGTCCTCCTTCACCAAGTTGCCCCTTAGTCTATTCATTCTTATGCAGTTTTCTTCCATATAGACTTCTGTTCCCAATGGTTCAGTCAACTTTTTGTACCCTGTGTATGCTATAGCAACCCTTAATTTTTCATAAAGATTTCTCTAGATCATCTCCAACATAGAATGATCATTCACTTACCAAGTTCCTGTTATGCTACCTTTATAAACAGTCTATATCATACTTGCTTTTATAGGATAAAATAATGAGACTATTCCTAGAACATTCTCTTGTGAGGCTGTATACTTGTTAGTGGAGCTGTCTTGAAAAGTCAGTGTATGTTAATACAAAAATTACTCTCCTTAATTTGGTCAAATCCTGATCAGTTTTCAGAATGATTTCAGACTGTTTCCAACCCCCTGAAGGAATAAGTGGCACAATTGAAGGCCATTCAAGGAAGATGTAAATTTTGAAAGTAATCTTAAAGGAAGACTTCAAAAGCATTTTAACTATGGCAGGATTTTTGAAATAAATAAATGCATGACCTTCCAAAGTGGCTATTTTGAAAAGGACAGTACTCACTTCAGACATGTAACTTCTGATGTTCATAAAAAAAAAAGAAAAACACCAGTGACAGTACTTTATAGAAGTACTGTATAGAAGTGCTCTGCTTTTTTCATAGTAATATACTCTTACATAAATACATATATTTATAGACATTCGGACACCTCTATCTCACTATCTATACACTTTGCCTCTCTACCTAGGCAAAAAGGACCCCTGGACCAGAGATTTTCTATGTCTTTTATGTCTGAAGTAAAGCCTAGCAGAGTACTGGCCATAGACTACAATGATTATTGAGCATTCGTTACCTATCCTGAGTGTGAAAAGGTCAAAAACTAGAGAAAACTTTCTTATAATCCCATGTTTTATTCTTCAGTTCTGATCATAACATTTAGAACTGGAAAGGGGACCTTAGAAGTAATTTAGTCCAAGAGAAGTTACATGACTCACCCAAGGTCAAAGAAGTAGTATGTAGCAGTCAGGATTTGAACCAAATCCAAAAATCTAATGCTATTACCAGGTTGTGTTCTTGTTGATGAAGCTTGATAATTATTAGAACGTAAAAAAAGGATGTATTATTTTGAAGTGTCAAAAATATTCTTTTTAAATTGGAACTTGAGGGGATGCTCATCAGTTGGGGAATAGTTGAACAAGTTGTGGTATGTGAATGTAATGGAATACTATTGTTCTATAAGAAATGATGAGCAGGTAGATTTCAGAAAAACCTGTAAAGACTTAAATGAACTGATGCTGACTGAAGTGTACAGAAGAAAACATTGTACACGGTAGCAGCAACACTGTGTGATGCAATGCAATGATCTAAGACATTTCCAAGGGACTCATGATGGAAAATGTTATCCACATCTAGAGGAAGAAACATGGAATCTGCAAATCAAAGCATACTATTTCCTCTTTTTTTTTTCTTTCTAGTATTTTTTCCCTTGTGTTCTGATTCTTCTTTCACAACATAACTGTCCATGCCTATATTAGATTGCATGCAGTCTTGGGGAAGGGGAAAAATTTGGAACTCAGAATCTTGTAAAAGTGAATGTTGAAAACTATCTTTGCATGTAATTGGAAAAAAATAATATACTACTAGGTGGGAAAAATATTCTTTTCAAACATTTTATAAGGAAGGCTCTCATAATACAAATTTTGAATGTTAGATTATATGGTAAATACCTATTTATCTAGAATTATTGGGAAATAGGATGTTAACTGAGCATAGTTATTTTATGAAAAATAGTGCCTGGATTCTTTATATTGAAGAAGGAGATATACATTTCCTGATATTTTATGTTGGTTAAGCAATTAGAAGGAGAGATAAATCTGTAAACTGTTTGAAGTTCAACCTTTTTCCAGTAGTAGTATATAAGGATTTTTTCATGCTAAATGAATCTTTTTCCTCCGGCTCAGTCATCAGAAGGAAGCTGTAGAATGACATTTAGGATATTAAGCATGGTGCCCATGTTCAGAATGGAGAAATGTCACATTTTTCCCCCAAATAATCTGAAGCTACCAAAAATAAACTGAGCAAAAAGGGAAAAGGTCCTTAAATACATGCGCTCTTAGAAGTAACCTGTGGAAAAAAGTTGCCATTGAATTAGGTGTTTTGAGTCATCTAATGTGGAAGTTAGTTAAACAGGTTGAGTGAGTTATAGTATCTCCTTTCCTACCCTGCTCATGTTTTGGAGAACTCTGGTATAAAGTAAATAACAAGCCCCTCCCTTCTTAAGAACAGGTTAGGTATTTTGTTTTGTTTTTTTTTTAAGACCTGAGTTTGTCAGGCTACAGGTGACTTCCCTGAGACTTTCATTTCCTCCATGACGGTATTTCACATCCTTCCTCATGAAAATCTACCCCTCATTTCAAGGGTAGCCAGACTTTATTTTGTACCTCAGTAATCTCAATCTTTGGGGAGTTAAGTCTTTGGTTTCAGTATGATATTTCCTTACTATATTCCTCAGGAAAAATAGCACTTACTAGCATATTAATTTTATCTTCAAACAAATCAAAATTAATTTTGTTTTCAAATATCATGATACCCACCCCATCTCAAGAATCCTTGTAACTTTAAATCCTGGGACCTCAGGATCACTGTCCGCCTGCTGGGATATTACGTAACAAGGGATGTGAATCACTGTTCTAGCATAACAACAAATCCTGTTGCTCTATTATTTTATATAAATTGCCATCAGTATAACTAGAGTGAAAAAACAGGTTGGTCAGAAGTGTAAGGGAAATGACCAGGCTTCAATTCCAGTTCCTAAATCTTGTTTTCCATGATATCTTGTACTAAGGATAAATACCATTACAAAAGAAAAAGCTATTTAACCAAAAAAAAAAAACGATGTCTAGGGCGCTACTCTATTTGGAGTCCTGTTACAAAATTCTAGTCCAACATGATCATTTGGAAAGGCTCTTTATTATAGTGTGACACCCCCACCCCCAACTATTAGTCTACAGCTGTTCATTTAATCAGAAAGTATGGATTGCAGCTGAAATTGTTGATTTGCAGTGGAAGGGACCCTAATTAGAGGTCCTCTGTTCCAAGCTCCTGATTTTACCTGTGAGGAAACTAATTCCTATGCTTAGGTCACTGATTTGCCCAAGGTCACACAGCTACTTGGGACCAGTATTTGAAGCCAGTTCCCTTGACTCTAGTACAATGCTTTTCCCACCGTACCACCCTGTGTTGCAGAGGAATGCTTACTCAGGAAGATTTTCTTAGTATATTATCTTAAAAGGAAAGAAGTAAAAACTTTGAACTGGTGCTGTCAAAAGCTGTGTTCAATTCCCAACCCAATTAGGAAAATGCTACTTGGGCCTCTTAGCTTTGAACCGTGCCCTTTTTAAAAGGGCTATGTGTACGTTTACAAATAGATTTTTATTGAAATAATTTGTTTTCACATTGCCAAAATTTCAACTAATTTTCTTCTCTTTACCACCTCCCATGGAACCATCTTTGATAACAAATAATATTTTAAAAAGAAAAGGTGAGAAAAGAAGAGGAGGAAAAAAATCATTAAAACTGATCAATCCATCAAAAAAAAGTCTGAAAATAGCATTTAAAATTTGTCTCATTCCGGTAAACTTAATGATATACTTTGGATATTGTTTCCTAATTCTTTCATGTGCTTTAGACTTTTGACCTTCCCCACCCCCACCTCTTGGGGGAGGGGGCAACTTTTTATCTTTCTCTGGCAAATATTTACAGTTTAAGGATTAGTAATTTTGTCCTCACAAGTGTAAATAAACCCTCTTGGTGCCTGGACCTGGAAGTTTCAAAGAACAGTAAAAGTTTTTTGTCTTCTCTCTAATGATATGCTACATATTTAGTTTGATTTGAATTTGTTAGCCATTTTGTTATGACCAATAGGCACTGTTTGTATAAGGGGGTAGATCTAGACATCCGTGTTCTTAACTTTTGAAGGGAAGTAACACTGACTATAAAAAGGGAGATCATGATATATTCTTCTGAAAATCAGCTGCTGGAATTGTTTTCAGGGAAATCAGTCACACCTTGTTTTTGACTAAAAGTAGTGATGCCGAGTTTGTCTATTCTTGTCCTTCTAGGTCCTCGGGTGCAACCTTTTGACTGAGTCCAACTTTTACGGACCAGATCCTTTTATTAAGGGGGTTTGTTCTGTGAAGTTTGGATTCCTTCAAAGGACCACACTTGAGGACCTAGAGGGCCGCAGGTTACCCACCCCTGAACAAGACACTCCCATCTCTTGGCTCTGGACATTTTTCCTGGCTGTCCTTTTCTTCCTTGCCTACTGGTATCCTTGGCTCACTTCAAGTTTTAGCTAAAATCCCAGCTTCTATAAGAAGCCTTTCCCAATCTCTCTTAATTTTAGTGCCTTCCCTCTGTTGATTATTTCCAATTTATCCTGGTTATAGCTTGTTGTACGTAGTTGTTTTCATGTTGTCTCCTCTTAGATTGTAAGCTACTCAAGGTCCGGGACTGTCTTTTTGCCTTTCTTTGCAGCCCCATCATGTAATACAGTAGCCATTTAACAAATGCTTATTGACTGACAGTTCCAAAATAAAGGTTATAGAATCAGAATAGAGCTAGAAGTCGCTGAATCCAGCCTCTTCAGTTTCCACATGAGGAAACTGAGACCCAGAGAGATGAAATTTTCTTTCCCAGGGTCACACAATTAGTATCTTTTCTGAGGGATGATTTGAACCTAGATCTTCCTGACCTAAATAAAAAATATTTTAAGCAGTGTCATAATTGCTGGAATGAGTGTATGGCCTCCAAAAGTGATGGTTGTAAAAAGAGCAACATTCATCTGAATTCTTGTTTGTTTTTGTAAGGATCACATTATTTTATAATCACTTTTTGGTTACTATATGTGGATTACATATAAAATGTATTCTCTGCAAATAATGTAATAGTTAACATTTATATAGCTCCTACTATGTGGCAGATGCTGTGTTAAGGGCGTTACAGATAATATCTCATTATATATATGTGACATACTTTTGGAATAGAGAGAGTTGGGAGAGAGACTGACTGCCAGAAGGACTGACTGACTCCCAAACTTGTTTCACTCCTACCTTTGGAAAAAGAAATTATGAGTAGAAGATGCCAGAGCCAGGCAAGCAGAAAGAAGAGATTGAGGATCGAAGCTTGGATGTGAACAGTTGCTGAGAGATAAGCCACCCTAGGATGGTAAGAGCCTGTCCACAGGATGGTGGAATCAGGGATCCCTTCTGCTACAAGAAAAGACATCTCTGTCCTTGATAGCCAGGTGTACAGGCTAGTCAGTCCTTTGTAAGGTACTTAATAAATGTTTCTTGACTGACTAACTGTTGCTTTTCATTAAATCTCGTTTACCTATCCTAACATCCTGTGGGCCTTCAGAAATACAAAGCTCTGTGTGCATTGTATTTCAGGCATACCAGTGGAGAAAGAGGTTAAGGGAGAGCATGCAGAGCAGTAGTTTTTAACTAGGTGTCTGTGGTTTTAAAACAACATATTTTTATTACTGAGGATATCAAAGGGGTCTGTGATAAATGAAAGGCTAACCAACCCTTTTTCTAGAGAGACAAAAGATCAGATCAGTGGGAGATGAGAGGGAGAGGGGTTTGAACTGTTAAGACAAAGTGGGAGAATAGTACTAGACTGTACAAGTCTGACGTGAATTTGGGATTCATATACCCTAGAAACCTTTAGAAGTTCAACATGGCCTGCTGCTGTATTTGGTGGGTTGTATTTGAAAGGAAAGTCTTTCCCCTGTGGAGTGGGAGGGGAGAGGGGAAAAAAGGAAGCTAAGCCTCCGTCAAGGAGGGAGGGAATTGTGTTGTCCACCTTCCCACTCCAACCCCAAAGTACAGTTGTCCTTGCTGCTACTTCCATACAGATCAGGGTTTATTCTTTGATGATTCATTTAGAAGGCACCTGAGGATACTGTAGAGCATATTGCTCATTAGAAAAAAACATTATAATTCATTGTCCAGGAATGAAGGGGTAGAAAGTATAGGAAATTGTGTAATTTCTGTATTGACTCCAGGTCATTCTTGGGAAGTTGCTTTTTAAATAATTCCATTCAATTTATTTTCCACTTGTTGCTTTCTCATAAAAGCAGAGTGCCGGATGTGATGTGTTCCTCACAGAAATCTAGTTATGTGATATTTTTTTTTTGGCTATTTGGTTTCCTGATAATCAGGAGTGTTATAATGACTATCCTTATGGAAGTTTGGAGTTAAATGAAAGTCAAGTTGAGTCAACAAGCATTTAATAAGCACGTGCCGTGTGCCAGGGACTGTGTTAAGTGTTGGAGATACAAAGTAAGGCAAAAGCAGCCCCTGCCTTCAAGGAGCTCACGTTTCAATGTGGAAGACAACATGCAAACATGTACAAATAACATACATATATACACACATGTGTATGTATACACACATATATGTACATGTATACAGGATAAATTGGAGCTAGTCTCAGAGGGAAAGCACAAATATTAATGGAAAATTATTTAACAGAATTGTTTGACAGTGCTCCCTGTGTGATTTATATATGTAGATTTTGTTTTGGAGTTATATACAGTGTAGTGACTTCCCCAAATGAACATCTCCAGTTGCTGTCTTCTGAATATCTGGTTGTTCCTTGGAAGCACATCTCTTAAACAGTGTGTTATTTTCCTTTAGGTAGGGAGGAAGAAATTCATAAAGATTCAGGCATTCAGAGCATACTAAACACATTCCATATATCTAACTTAGTAGTTTAATATCTGTGGTGTATTGCCATTTTACCTTTGCCCTTTTTTTCTGTCTTCCCTTTCCCAATCTCCAAAATTCAAAGCTCTCTAACCTTGGAATACTCCCACATAAGTTTAAAGGTAGTTCTGTCAGTTTCCTGTTTCCACCTACATCTGATGATCAAAGACCAATTTGCTGGGAATGATGCAACTTCTCTAGCATTAAAGTTAAGAACTATACAGGTGTGGGAAAACTGAGACACTAACGTACTGTTGGTGGAATTGTGAACAGATCCAACCATTCTGGAGAGCAGTTTGGAACTATGTCTGGAGGGCTATAAAACTGCATGTACTCTTTGATCCAGCAATACCACTGCTAGGTCTATATCCCAAAGACCCAAGAAAAGGGGAAAAGGACCTATTTGCACAAAAATATTTATAGCTGCTCTTTTTGTGGTGGCTAAGAGATGGAAATCAAAGGGATACCCATCAATTGGGGAATGGCTAAAAAAGCTGTGGCATATGATTGTAATATGGAATATTATTGTGCTATAAGAAATGACAACCAGTATGATTTCAGATAAACTTGGAAAGACTTACATGAACTGATGCATAGGGAAGTAAACAGAACTAGGAGAAAATCCTATCCAGTAACAACAGTATTGTTAGATGAAGAATTGTGAATGACTTAGCTATTCAGAGCAATGCAATCTAAGACAATTCCAAAGGACTAATGATGAAGCGTATTATCTCCCTTCAGAGAATGAACTGATATTGATTGGATACAGACTGAAGCATGCTATTTTTCACTTTCTTTCTATCATTTTTTTTCTTTTATTCAAGGTTTATTATACAAAATGACTAATTTGGAAATGTTTAACATAGTTGCACCTGTATAACCTATATCTGATTGTTTACCTTCTCAGGGAAGAGGAGGAGGGGAAGATAGAATTTAGAACTCAAAACTTTAAATATGTTCTAAAAATTGGTTGGGGGGGGGGGATATACAGGAAATGGGAGAGAGTAAGATTATCCCCTAAGATTATAATACCCAGCTGCTTATAGCCAAGGAGTAGTATCAGTTACCATATTTGGGGGGTGGGTTAGGTGAAGAGGCATTTTTCACAGTGCACTCAGACAAGTCAACATTTGTTAGCCAATGTGTCTCCCTTTGTCAAGTCTTATTAAGAGGAATATAAAGAAGATTACTGTGAGCCTTGGAGGATAAATTCCCCATGCTGATTTCTTTCCTACTCAGTAACAAATTTGCTAATATTGTTAGTAGTGTGGAGTCTGCTTTCTTTGGAAGGATGAAGTGAACTTTTTTTTCTCCGAAAAGTGAATGACTATGAGTTCTAGAAAATAACTGGAGTTATTTCTTTATGAAGAATTGCTCTGATGGTCAGAACGGAAGGAAGAGTAAGTTGGGAAGAAAAATATACACAGTGATTTCAATAAAGTACATTATTCTATTACAAGTAATCATGATATATTATTACAATTATCCTTCACCCTGGAGAAGTGATAGGGAAGCATCCTTCTAGCCTGCCTGTATAGATGGGGCCAGCTTAGCACAGACTGGAGACAATACAGAATGTACTCTCTGATGTGGCTGCTGTTAGGTTGTCTTTGCTTAAATATTAAATATTTCTGTATTCGATATTTTTAAGTATTTTAAATATTTTTCTTTGTTACAAGAAAGGGCTAGATGAGAGGGGAGGGGAGGAGGATGTTCAGAGGAAATGTGGTAAAGACAAAAGGAAACAGTAAAACTTAAGAAGTAACTTGGGGCAGAAAGATGCAGAGACAGGGCGTTGTTCTACAGAGATCGGATCCATCCCAGCTGCATAGTCCCAATTCTGTCACTTAACTAGCTATGGACTTGTATTTGTTTTTATCTTAAAAGTAGTCCTATGATTGCATTGATAAGGAGAATTCTCAGTGAGGAAATTCCCTCTTTTCAATGGAGATCATCACCTGCTCAGTTTGCAGTATATAATCTTAGTTGCCTCAGGGCACTGACAAGCTAAGTGACTTGCCTAGGGTCACAGTATATACCAGAGGCAAGACTTAGTTAATATTCATAAATTATAGCTAGTGATTATATAAGGCTCACAACATCCCTGGGAGGTAGATATTATCATTACCGCCATTTTTCAGATGAAGAAATTGAAGGAGACAGTTTAAATGACTTGCCCAGTGTCACACAATTAGTGAGTGTCTGAGTCAGAGTTTGAATTCAAGTGGTATACTCTGTCCACCATGTTGGACAACTAACCAGTTGCCTCACTTACTTGATCCTAGTCTTCCACATGCTGAAGCTAATTTTCTATGAACTATGCCACACTGATTTTTCTTGGTGACCAAAGTTATTTAACTTTGTCATTTATCAAAATGTAGGAGCTGAACTATATGATCTTTAAGCTCTAAAATTCTTTGATTTTTAGGAGGTATATATAAGGGCCATTTGCCCTTGTAGGAAATAGAAAAGAGAGGTGGACTTGCATTTAATGATATTTTCCCAGATTCCATTTCACCCTTTTCCTTTCTTTTCCCTTCTATCCCATCCCATCTTGCTGTTAAATTTTAGGTGTCAACTGAAGAATAGGAAGGTGCAGAGGAGCAACATTTGGGGGAATACCACTCTAAAAGAAGGAAAAAAGGAAGATTATAAGGAACACAGGTCTGCTCTAGGATTTGCTTTGGTTTTTAATTCTCCACAGAAGCACTTCAAAAGCAGCAAGATAAACAGTGATTTTTTTCAAACAATTGTACCCAGACTGAGCCATTCTAGTTAAGGAGTCCAGTAATAAAAATAAAGGAGAAATACTTTACAGAAGATACAAATTGATGACAAATTATAAATTCAGATTTTCAAGAATCTTTCTTTAGTTGATGGAAAATTTAAGCAGCTGACCTTACACTTAGGATCAGGGAACCTTAGTGGACATGAAGCTTAGCCCCCTTCATTTTAAAGATAGGGAAATAGGATCCTTGGGATTTGTCCAAGGTAGTAAACGTCACATCTGGTTTTCAGACTCCACATTCAGGGCTCTAAATGCATTTGATTTGGGCACCAGACGCTGCACCAGCTTTTTGGTGTCAATTAGAAAATTTAAGTTTTAGCTATTGGTAAAATTACTGTGGTTAAATATAGTCTAAATATAGTCTAAATATAGTCACGTTAAAGTGAAAAGTTAAGGTAGGCATGAAGCTTATCCTTCAATGTAAGAAACACTTCTCTGTCATCTTAATATGGGCATTCTTTATACACAGTGAGTAGAGAATTAGCCTCAGCATTTGGCAGACTAGGATCAAGTCAGTGAGGCCACTGGCTAACTAGCACAATGGACAAAGCATAGGGTCTGAAGTCAGGACTACTTAAATTGTGGTATCTGGTATATACTGTGATGTATTAGAAAGGATACTGATCTAGGGATTAGGACCTTGTCCTGACTATAAAGTAATCAGCTGTGTGAGCTAGGACACTCCACTGAACCTTTGGAAGCCTCTTTCTGCTTCTGTGGACTGACTTCTAGTGAGGGCCCTTCATGCATTAACATTTGGTAGTTTGGTGACTTTGTTCTATTTTCAGTTTTGCCACAAAGTAGCTATTTTACACTGGGCAATTTACTTAATTAACCATTCTGAGCCTCAGTTTCTTCATCTGTAAAAAAGTGATGATAATACCTGCATTACTTATTTCACAAGATGGTAAAACAGCATAGTTCAATGCAAATAAACTACTTTGAAGTCAGGAAACATGGGTTCAAATCCTGTCTGTGTTGCCACCTCTGGTGGCTGACCTTGGGCAGTTCACTTAAAGTCTCTCAAACTCAAAATCTGTAAAATGACACAGTTGAACCCCATTCTAAGGCCCCTTTCAACTCAGAATACTTTGATCTACACTGTGTTGTATAAGAAAACATTTTGAAAAGTATAAGGCATTATACAAGTGTAAAACTTTATTGTTAACTTTGTATAGAAAGATGTGAAATTGTGTGACACCAATGAAAAACATTGAAAAATATTAGTGAAATAAAACTCACATTCAAACAGTTCACTCAGTTCTGCTACAATGAGACTTGTGTTCTCCCAAAGCATCACAATATGTAAAATTGCAATAAAAACTACAAGACTTATGGGGAAAGTGGGGTTAGGAGCACAATGCTCAAAAACTTCATCAGTGGGCCTAATATAAATGATAGCATAGTTTTATGCATATTAATACTACAATAAATGGTGCCAGCATCTGAGCCTTCAGTCTCCTTAAAGTCTTGAAAAGGTGAGGCAAGCTGCAACTCTGTCCCAAAGCTAGAGGTCATGGTGGATGGAGGGGTCATGCTGACCAACCATACTCCACCCTCAGGGCATACTGCACCAAAAGGTATACAAGAAATACAATACTTTACCTTGAAAAAGAAGTTTTCTTGTGGGAAAGCTTGCCTGTAGAAGAGGACGTTGGAAGAGTTTCAGTTATTGTGAAGTGTTTGATTCATCTTTCAGATGAATCATATCATGCATAAGCAGATATAAAATTTGTATCATGCTCAGATGTCCCCTAATCTATCAACATTGCTAGAGCAAATTTGTGCTTTTAAAACAAGCATTATAGTAGAACTGACTGTAGTTACTGAGTTCCTACAATAAGCAGGGCAGATTGCTGCTAAGTACAGTGAGTGATCTGGTCATGTACAAGAACTAATCCCTATCCTTAAGAAATGCATAGTCCAGGAGTGTTGGGAGTTTTTCAGATTTGGAAATAATCAGTGGATAGGATCCATATCTATAAAGCACTTATGTACTATTAGTGACAGATTTATCATACAGGAAATTCTATCCATCTACTATGCTTTTATGAGTTGTCCTAAATGAGAAAAAAACATTGAATAGTCTCATAGCTTTCAATAACAGTAAGATTTCCCCCCCACTTTTTGTGACTGACAAATCATTCCCATCAGAGTAGAGTGTATCTGATCTGTTTTTGTAGCGTGTTAGCTAGACTGCTTTTGTGACAGGTTGGCTATGGCCACCACACAAGATCATGTACTCAAACAGGCAAAGAAACCTATGTCACAGTTCAACTGTGTCATTTTACAGATTTTGAGTTTGAGACTTTAAGTGAACTGCCCAAGGTCAGCCACCAGAGGTGGCAACACAGCCAGGATTTGAACCCATGTTTCCTGACTTCAAAGTAGTTTATTTGCATTGAACTATGCTGTTTTACCATCTTGTGAAATAAGTAATGCAGGTATTATCATCACTTTTTTACAGATGAAGAAACTGAGGCTCAGAATGGTTAATTAAGTAAATTGCCCAGTGTAAAATAGCTACTTTGTGGCAAAACTGAAAATAGAACAAAGTCACCAAGTTTTCCATTAGCATGAAAGCACTATAGGAATGTAAGCTAATACAATTATCCTTTCCATATCTTGACTTTCCCCATGGCAGTCTCAATATATCATGAATCCAGATTGGCATATGAAATTAAATGGGAATTTGGGGAGGGGAGTTTAGTGGAAGCAGCAGTCAGCACACAAAGACCAGCAGATGACACAGAAAAGGTTTAGAAACTTAGAAATGCATGAAATATATGTATTGTATAATACCAACCCAGATTTTACAATAAGATACTGTAAAGACCCCATAAAAGAAAAAGAAAACATTCAGACTTCTTGTCTGGTATGAAAGAAGGACCAAAAAATTTTGCTTAAATTTTCCAGCTTTGCAGGGTGCTATACTCCTAACCACTGTGATGTGGAAAGGATAACCCTATCATCATCATCATTAATAAAAATATGGCAGCAATAAAAATAAAATCAAACTTATTTACTACTTTTTAAGAAACTGGAGGTTTCCACACTAACTTTGTACCTCCAAAAAGTCAACATACATTCCTACTCTTTCCTGAAACTTTTAGATTATTTCATAATTACAACAGCATGGAGGATGAGGCTAATGGTTTCCTCAAGACATTAATGTTCGGAAACTTGGGAGAAAATTGAAATAGAAGAAAGGGGAATATGCGTAGTATGAAGTATTTTTCACAAGGCCTAAAATAATATTTAAAGTATACTTTTAAATGATGCCTACCAGTGCTGACAAAATGTTGGGATGCACAATTGGTTTCATTAACCTTTTATTTTCTGGTTATTTTCCATTTCTCTTTTTAACTTTTACTTCAGAATAGTGATACAGGACCATTTTCTTGGAACATGATTTTTTTTTCAAGATTCCATTTAACTAATTAAAAAATATCTGCTTTAGAAGTGGCCAAGTCAAACTGGACCCCACAGGCCCCCCCCCCACATTTTATATTATTTGCTTTTGCTCTCCCTGTTCCCTGTGCCTGGAATACCCTACTCTCACCCCTAAACTCATAGTTAAATCTTCCCTTCTAGTCTTACTGCAGGAGCCCTTCCCAGAATACTGCCCAGTTGGTAACAGCCATGTGACCTCACATAGGATTTTACTCCTACCTCTCTGATCCATTGTGTATCATTTTGAGTTAGTTTGGTGTTAATCAAAATAGCTTACTGTAAACATGCTGGGAGAACTGTTCAATTTCATGGTCTTTTTGTTTTCCTTCTAGTTTCATCAATAAATGTTCTTGGTAAGAGTTGGCTTATTAACAGGATCTTGGGCCAAACTCTCCTTAGGCTTGTTTTCTTCTCAGTTAACTTCTTGTCCTTATGTGAGGTGATAATATTGTTCATAATTCTATACTTTTCCATAATGTAAATGAATTTATATCCCAGACTGATGGTGTTCTTGGCTACCACATTTCTCTGGTTGGCAGTGAGATTAAGTTTTTGATGTGTAAAGCTGTTTCTTATAGCTATGTTCAGGTATTTGAAGGGCTGTCACGTGGAAGAGGGATTAAATCTTGTTTTATTTGGCCTCAGAAGACTAGTGGATAATCATAGAGTTAGTATTTGGGTCTTTCTTGAAGTGGAAGGGGTTGCTTTATTAGGTAGTGAGTTCACTGTTACTTGAAGTTTTCAAGCTAGAGACTGGATATACATGTATTAAGTGGTGTCATAGAACAGTATCCCTGTTCAACTTTGGGTTTAGTTAGAAGCAATTCTTTGTTTCTACTTGTCAATTTTTTAAAATGAGAAGTGTAAAAAAAATCCAAGTGAACAAAATTGACTTAAGAAATGATAAGGAAGGGACAGAACTTTTGGCACATATAGAATGTAATTACCAGAAAAGGATTTAAATTACAATTTAACTAAGATAGGGCCATTTGAAACACTTAAACCTTGCAGGGTGAGGATAAAATACTCTTGATTTGAGAGAGTATTTTCTAGGTACTAAATGCCAAATTCCTTTTTCAGTTAGATAAAAATAGAACCTAGCAGCAAGCATTGAATCTCTCTCTTATCACTGTCTGAAAGGCCCATCCACAGTTGCATCAAAACAGAACAGAAAGTTATTTCTCTACCTGGAATAATAATAATGTTTTCCTGTAACATATTCTTAGGAATCCTTGAACATCCTCCTCATATTTGATTTTGATCTTTTCTGTGTTAAGAAGAATGAATTTTAAAAGAGAAAAAAGTATATAGAACTCAAACTATTCTTCTGTTGTTGGCATGAGAGTAACTGTGACCCAGAAATCTTGCTGATCTATAGCTAGCCACCGGCTTTGTACACATTCGGGCTTCTCAGTTGGGATAAGAAGAAAGCAGCATCCAGTTTAGCAATGTTTTAAAAAATGTTTCAAAAGCTTGTGGGTTGGTTGTTAGGAATTTGAATCTAATTTTCCGACAAAGCAGTCTTCCAGCAAAGTGAAAAGAAAGTCTTTTTAACCCATGATGTAGCAGAACCAGATTTCCCAGGCTTTGTTTGACGTGGTTAATTTAGCCCCTGGAATTGTGCCCTTGCGCCGTTTAGCTATACGGTTTATCTCTCAGCTAGGTTGTAAGTGCCTCCAGGGCAGAGACTCTGTCTTCGTTTTTCTGTGTTTCCTTGCCAATACCTTGTTGTTCGGTCCTTTTCAGTCCCATCTGATACATCATGACCCCATTTGGGGTTTTCTTGGCAAAGATGCTAGGGTGGTTTGCCATGTTCTTCTCCAGCTCATTTGACAGAAGAGGAAACTGAGGCAAACAGGATTTGCTATGTGTCTGAGGCCAGATTTGAACTCAAGAAGATAGGTATCCCTGACCCCAGGCCTGGGGCTCTATCCACTGTGCCACCTAGCCATCCACTAATACCTAATAAAGCCTTTTTACCTAGATGTCAAAAAAAAATTTTTGGTTGATTTAACTGGAAAAAATGCTTCAGAGTTAGGTGGCGCAGTGGATAGGGTCAGGAAGTTCTAAATTCTAATTCAGCCTTAGACATCAGCTGTGTGACCTTGGACAAGTCACTTCACCTCTGTTTGCCTCTATTTCCTCTTCTATGAAATAGGGATAATAATAACACTTACCTCCCAGGGTTATTGTGAGGCTCAAACGAGATAATAATTATAAAGCTCTTAGTTCAGTGCCTGGCACCTAGTAAGTGCTATTTAAGTGCTAATTATTATTATATTAAAAGGCTATTTGTCAAAATGGCAGCCTTTTCCAAGTATTAACTTTCATTTTTTAACCCAAAAAAAGATGCATTTAAACCTATATTTAGATTCCAGTGGAGTAATAAAACAGTTTAAGGGGAGAGTGAAATAATTCATTTAAAAATAGAGTTAAAAGAAGCTTACAGTTAGTTCAGTTTGTGTTAACAGTATATCAGAGGATCTAAGGTCGTTGTTATTGCTTGAATATATAATCGCAGGCAAACCGGTCGTCCTGTCTTGAATCTCCCGACGTGTGGCATTCAGTCTGTTAGGATCTGCCACATTGGCAGAAAGAGGACCCTTGACTCTTACATAAATGATGGATAGGAGTTGCTGTCAGTGGCAGAGGGAAACAAGTAGTCACATTGAGGCTCCAAAACCTTGGGAAGTCCGAGAGTGTAATCACTGTGCCAGTGGAGACAGCAGCAAGAGTGAAAATTTGCAGGCTGAGTCTTAGTAGACTGGAATTAGTAGGCAATTCAGAAACCAGGCTGAGAGCAAGACTTGTGCCTTGAGCCAAGGAAAAGTAAATGATGCCAGAAGGAGAGCATATCACTGCTTGACAGCTTGCTTTTTGACTGGTTGCTCCAGCTGCGGGTTCCCTTTCCAACAGATTTCTTCGAGCTGGCTCCATCCCTGCTTACCTTTTAGAGGGGCCAGTGCTGTCAAATGCAGGGATCCACGTGATGTGATAGAAAGAGGGCTGCACTGGGTGTCAGGGTGGGTGGGTTTAATCTCTGTGAAGATGCACAAGTCAACACACAAGTCACTCAGGGTCTGTGTTCCCTTATCTGAATAAAATGAAATGTTGGGCTAGGGGAGTACCCATGTCCCTTCTATCTCTCAGTCTATGAACCTTTGATGTGCTTTATTCATCAGTGTGAAAAAGTAAAAGTTCAATTCCATCAAATCACTCTGAAAAAAGAGTGATTTAAATTAAAAGAAAATTAAAAATTAAAAGAAAACAGACCCAAATAATTGAAAAAAGCAAAGGAAGAAGTCTAAGAGGTCACATGTGAATGGTTTAAGAAGAGAGGTAACAAACTTCTTTTCAGTTGTAACCCTGTGCCTTAGTCTACTGTCAATGCAAACAACATATCATATTGGGAGGAAGGAAATAATAGTTTATTAAGTGCCTACTATGTACTAGTGCTAAACACTTTATAAATAGTGTTTCATTTGATCCTCAAAATGGTCTTAGAAGGTAGGTGCTAGTATGATTCCCATTTTACAATTGAGGAAACTGAGGCAGGTAGAGGTTGAGTGACTTGTAAAGTCACAGAGCTAGTAAGGTATCTGAGGTTAGAAGTTAGGTCTTTCTGCCTCCAAGCCTTTTTCTCCATCCGCTGTGTCACCTTCCTGCCTCTTATACAGGAAAGAGCAATGGATTTGGAGGCAGACTCTGTTATTTCTACTGGCTACATTATTAATTGGGCAAGTCACTTCAGATCTTTGGGTTTGAAGGTCTTTCTCTATAAAATGAGAGGGTTAGACTGGATGATCTTTGATGTCCCTTCTGGCTCTTTCATGATCCTATAAGTTTTTCCAAGTATCACTTGTTATATATAGTGATGTCAACTTGGATGTCACCAATGAGTGAAAGGAGCAAGCATTATTAGCTCTTTGTGAATGATTATTGAGATTGGAATTACATGGTTATTTTTTATTTTTTTTATAAATTTATTTATTAAACTTTTTACATTCATTTTCACAAAATTTTGGGTTCCAGATTTTCTCCCCATTTGTCCCCTCCCCCCACCCAATACACTGAGCATTCTAATTGCCCCTATCACCAATCTGCCCTCTCTTCTATCATCCCTCCCTTCCCTTGACCCCATCTTCTCTTTTGTCCTGTAGGGCCAGATCACTTTCTATTCCCCATTACCTGTATTTCTTATTTCCTAGTTGCAAGAACAATACTCAACAGTTGTTCCTAAAATTTTGAGTTCCAACTTCTCCCCATTCCCTTTGGGAAGGCAGGCAATTCAATATGGGCTATATCTGTGTAGTTTTGCAAATGACTTCGATAATAGTCATGTTCTGTAAGACTAACTGTATTTCCCTCCATCCTATCCTGCCCCTTCTTGTTTCTGTTCTCTGTTTTGATCCTGTCCCTCCCCAAGAGTGTTGACTTCAAATTGCTCCCTCCTCCCTTTGCCCTCCCTTCCATCATCCCCCCCACCCTGCTTATCTCCTTCTCCCCCACTTTCCTGTATTGTAAGATAGGTTTTCATACCAAAATGAGTGTGCATTTTATTCCTTCCTTTAGTCGAATGTGATGAGAGTAAACTTCATGTTTTTCTCTCAGCACTCCTCTTTTTCCCTCCTCTAAAAAGTCTCCTGCTTGTCTCTTGAATGAGATATAATTTACCCTATTCCATTTCACCCTCTCTCCTACCAATATATTTCTCTCTCACAGTTTACCTTAATTTTTGAAAGTTATGATCCCATCCTATTCAATTCACTCTGTGCTATCTCTGTGTGTGTATGCATGTGTGTATGTATGTGTGCATGTGCGTGTGTGCTTATTCATGTGTGTGTGTAATCCCACCAACTACTCAGATACTGAAAAGTTTCAAGAGTTACAAATATTATCTTTCCATGTAGGAATGTAAACAGTTCAACTTTGGTAAGTCCCTTATGACTTCTCTTTGCTATTTACTTTTTCATGCTTCTTCTCATTCTTGTGTTTGAAAGTCAGATTTTCTTTTCAGCACTGGTCTTTTCATCAAGAATGCTTTAAAGTCCTCTGTTTCATTGAATGACCATTTTTTCCCCTGAAGTATTATACTCAGTTTTGCTGGATAGGTGATTCTTAGTTTGAGTCCTAGTTCCTTTGACTTCTGGAATATCCTATTCCACGCCCTTCGATCCCTTAATGTAGAGGCTGCTAGATCTTGAGTTATCCTGATTGTATTTCCACAGTACTGGAATTGTTTCTTTCTAGCTGCTTGCAAGATTTTCTCCTTGAGCTGGGAGTTCTGGAATTTGGCCACAATGTTCCTAGGAGTTTCTCTTTTTGGATCTCTTTCAGGTGGTGATCGATGGATTCTTTCAATACTTATTTTGCCCTCTGGTTCTAGAATGTCAGGGCAGTTTTCCTTGATAATTTCATGGAAGATGATGTCTAGGCTCTTTTTTTGATCATGACTTTGAGGTAGTCCCATAATTTTTAAATTGTCACTCCTGGATCTATTTTCCAGGTCAGTTGTTTTTCCCATGAGATATTTCACATTCTCTTCCATTTTTTTCATTCTTTTGTTTTTGTTTGGTGATTTCTTGGTTTCTCGTAAAGTCATTAGACTCCATCTGTTCCATTCTAATTTTGAGAGAACTATTATCTTCAGTGAGCTTTTGAGCCTCTTTTTCCATTTGGCTCATTCTGCTTTTGAAAGCATTCTTCTCCTCATTGGCTTTTTGAACCTCTTTTGCCAATTGAGTGAGCCTATTTTTCAAGGTGTTAATTTCCTCAGCATTTTTTTGGGTCTCCTTTACCAACGTATTGACCCGTTTTTCATACTTTTCTTGCATCTCTGTCATTTCTCTTCCCAGTTTTTCCTCCACCTGTCTAACTTGCTTTTCAAAATCCTTTTTGAGCTCTTCCAAGGCCTGAGCCCACCCGACATCCTCCTGGGGTGTCTGGGGTACTGAGGCCCTGCCCTCCACATCTTTCCCTGATGGCGAGAATATTTCCTCGTCAGATCCAGAAGTCGGGATCATTTGCATTTGTTCGAAAAAACTCTCTATAGCCTTATTTTTCTTCCCTTTTCTAGGCATTTTCCCAGCCAGTTACTTGACTTCTGAGATTCCTGTCCACCTCCGCCTAGATCTGCCCAGCTAGTGCTTAGGGTCTGAGGTTCAAATGGACTTTCCCCGCCGCCGGCCGCTAATCAATGTAAACTTTAGTTCTGGTGCTAGGGTGGGGGCAGCGCTGCCTCCCCGGCTCAGTTCCCTCAGGGGCTTTATGCAGAGGGCTTCAATAATAGAGCGGGGTGGGGCAGGGCCTTCTCCCAGGCTCAGCTCCCTCAGGGGCTTTATGCAGAGACTTTCAGTAATGAAGATCCTGCCTGCTGCCGCTGCTGCCTCAGCCACCGCCACTGCCTCAGCCACTGCCCACGCCTCTGCCTCCGCCGCTTCCTGTCCCCGTCTCTGCCGCCGCCGCTTCCTCCCGAGGGGACCCGAGTCACGGAGACACTCCGCTCCCCTCCTCCAGCCCAGCCTCTCTCACTGACCTGTAGCTTCTGTGGGCGGAGGGACTTTCCCGGCTGCCAGAGCTTCCTTCCCTGAAGCCTGCGGCCAGGGCAGCGCTGGGGTGGTTTCCGCTTTCCGGGGCACGACGGACCCTGGGGATGGCTCTCCAGGGCTCTCTGGCACGGAAATCGCTTCCACTCCGTTTCTGTACACTTTTCAGTGGTCCAGAAGTTATGGGGGTCTCTTTTTACATTAATTCTATGGGCTTTGGTTTCGGAGCTCGTCAATGTGGTGTCCTTCTACTCCGCCATCTTGGCTCCGCCCCGAGCCTATTTTTCAAGGTGTTATTTTCTTCAGCATTTTTTTGGGTCTCCTTTAGCAAGATATTGACCCGTTTTTCATGCTTTTCTTGCATCTCTCTCATTTCTCTTCCCAGTTTTTCCTCCACCTCTCTAACTTGATTTTCAAAATCCTTTTTGAGCTCTTCCATGGCCTGAGCCCATTGGATATCTACTTCGGATGTTTGGGATACACAGGCCTTGACTTCCATGTCTTTCCCTGATGGTAAGCATTGTTCTTCCTCATCTGAAGGGAAAGGAGGAAATATCTGTTCACCAAGAAAGTAACCTTCTATGGTCTTATTTTTTTTCCCTTTTCTGGGCATTTTCCCAGCCAGTTACTTGACTTCTCACATGGTTATTTTTTAATGCATTGGGAATAGCAATATGTGTAAAACATAACCTCAGGCTGAAATTAGAGTTCATAGCGTTCATTAGCTCAGAGACTTAGAGTTGGAAGGGAACTTAGAGACTTTCTACTTCAGCCCCTATTTTAATAGATTAGGAAACTAAGGTACAGAGAGAAGGGATTTATTCAAAGCCCTACAAGTGGTATGGGTGTTCAGTAGGATTAGTACCTCTGGTGTGAGGGCTGTCATGCCCTTTTCAGGGATACTCATCCTCCTCTGGTGTCCTACTTTTCACCTGTGGCTCCAAGGAGCTGTGGCTTGTGAACACACCCTTATATAGCTGTCTTGGTAGATGGGCTATACTGACAGTCCTCAAACTCATCCGTGAGTTAGGGGGATGTCTATTCCAAGGATGTGAAGACTTCCCTCACAGTGGAATGGGTTGAAGAGACTGTTCCAACAGTCATGAAGACAACTGGAGCAGGTATTATGGAGTACTTAACTTGGTTAGGTTTCAAAGACCACACTGCATCCTGGACCATCTCCAGTCATCTTGACTTCTGTCTTGCCACTAAGCTTTGGTGACTCTGAAAGAGAGCAGTGAGGCTGATGATTCTGTACATCTCTGCCTCACTTAAATCCAATTTATGCACAAGTCAAGATGTCACCCCTGATGTCAGTGGTCCTCTTTCTAAAGTGAAAACAAACAATAAAACATAGTAAGTGGAGCCAGTTTTTGAACCCAGTTTTTCTGACTCTCTATCCAGACTTTTGTTGTAGACTTTATCAGGACTTATACAATAGCAACAATAATAACAGTATTTCTATAACTCTTTAAGATTTTCTTTTACATATATTATCTCATTTGGTCCTCACAGCAGTGCTAGCAGGTAGGTGTTATTATTATCCACATTTTACAGATACAGGAAGGGAGGCTAAGAGAGAAGGTTCAGTGACTTCTCCAGCATCACACATCTGGTAGATATGAACTTAGAGCCTCCTGATCCTAAATCCAACATTCTATCCACTGCACTCCCAGCTATCTTTAACCAAAAACTTATATGTAAATAATACTCAAAAAATCATACAATCTCTTGTTTTTCGCCTCCAAAAAAGGAGAGTTTTGCTGTAACCTATTACATGTTTGTTGTTGTTCGGTTGTTTTCAGTTATATCTGGTTCTTTGTGACCCCATTTGGGTTTTTTTGGCAAAGGTATTGGAATGATTTGCGATTTCCTTCTCTAGCTCATTTTACAGATGAAGATACTGAAGCAAACAGGGTTAAATAACTTGCCCAGGGCCACACAGCTGGTAAATGTCTGAGCCTAGATTTTAATTCAGGAAGATAGTCTTCCTGACTCCAGGCTCAGTGCTCTATCCACTGCACCACCTAGATGCCATGTTACAACAGGAAGAGATGTTTGGTTTTTGGAGTTTAGAAATCGGATACTTGAATCATTTCTTCTAAAAAATACCCATTTCATAGGCAAGGCATAGAGCCTAAAGTCTTCTGAGGGAAAAATAGGTTTCTAGATTTTATGAAGATAAATCCTCAAATCATAGAGTTTCTAACTGCTTCATTTGACTGTTTACATTGCACAAGATGGTCAGTACCCTTGAGCTGTGAATGTGACTCATGTTCAATAGCATATACCATGCCAACTTCTTTTCCTGAATTAACTTCCCTCATTAGATTGTAAACTTCTAGACAACAAGGAAAACAGTGTTTTGCCTTTGTTTCCCCAGCACATGACAGTGTGCCTGGCACATGGTACTTGATACATGTGTATTGACTGACTGATCTCCCCCAAGAGACTGTTAGCTTCTGAGGAGTTGAGGCCTTTTCTTTGTCTCCCCAGTGCTTAGCGCAATGCTTGGCACTTAACTATTCGTTGATTCCTTGATTGATTGTATATCCCCACCACCAGGCCTCTTAGGACTGTTTGGCAAAATCTCAGCCTGCATTCTGGAATGAAACCTATAAAGATAAACAGGCCATAAATCTGTCAGCGTGCCTAGCTTGTACCAGGTCAGTAAGAAGAAATCACATTATTTGAAAAGAATCTTTCTAGCATAGTTATACTGACTTCCCTTTTATTAGTATATGTGGGGAGGTAAGGGGGGTTGATTGATTAAATCAATCAAGTCACTTCACTCCACATGAGTAAAGCATAAGGTGTCCCATACTTTAAGAAGGTAAGAATAAGTCTCAAGCATTTATTAAGTACTTTCTAGATACCAGGTATCCTGCCAAGTGCTGAAGAAACAAAGAAAGGCAAAAGACAGTCCCTGAGTTCAGGGAGCTCCCAGTCTAACATGGAAAATAACTATGTACAGATAAGATCCATACAGGATAAATTGAAGATAACAGACGCTTCTAACATTGAAGGAGAGTGAGGAAGGGGTTTTTATTGAAGATAGAATTTTAGCCGAGAAAGCCAAGGAATACAGGAGGGAGAGATGAGGAGGGAGAATATTACAGGAATGAGAAACAGTCAGTAGAAAATGCCCAGAGACAAATGATAGAACAATTCATCAGTCAAAAAAAAAATACTTGGAAGTGGAGTGATCGGTTGTGCAGGAAAAATGCTACAACAGGCTGAATAAGCTTGGTCATTCCTAGGGGATCCTCTATAAATATCAAGCAAGTTTAGAAAGATTTATTCAAGATATTAGGGCAAGTAGGGTGTTCTAGCTAAACCCCTTGAGAAGGAACCACTTGGGGAAAAAGAGGCCAAGGCTAGTCTCTTTATCTAACCCCATCTTATGCCAGAGAGGGGACACCTTACCAACCTTGAAGAGTCTGAAGGATCTGCGAGTTCTCTTTTTCCCATCTCAGTGTTAGCATCATCCCCAGATTACCTGATAGCAGGGTCTGCTTTAGGGAGCCTAGAACAGACCAGGATCATATTCACCACAATAAAAGGCAACTTCCTGAGCCATCCAGTGAAAGGGAGAAAAGGACTTCCTGTGACCAGTGTTTCTCCTTTGCTCCCTGTGCTTTCTGTGAGCTTCAATTCATTTGCCTTTGGGCACTGTATGCACCTGTGAGAGCATCACAGATTTTTAAAAAGGGGGAGAAGGAGGCAGAGAATGGGTATCAAGATGTTTTATAACAACTGTTCTTGCTGTATCACCTTAGTAAATATCCCTCCATAAAAATTGAGTCCAGCTGACTAAATGATAATCAACCCATGATCATGGGGAGAATGGAATGGAAACTCAAACTGATAGTATTTGATGGAATCACCTAACTCCCACCTTGCCACCCCACCCCTACTGCCACTACCCTTTAGGGATACTAGAACCCCAAGGGGCAGATGTCACTTCAATCCAGGACCTGGCTCATCAGTGTGACTGGGAGACGGGATAAGTATCCCTTAGAGTCTGGAACGGCTACTGGTATTGTGCTTCAAATTTTGGGAACATTTTATTATTATATAAGCATTGCCAGGACCAATGAAGCAGCCTTCCCAAATCATGTTTAGGAAACTTCCTTTAGGAGAGAATATAGTTGTTTTGCTTTAGGAAAAGTGATCTCTTCCAGAGAGTACCATGGGAAAGCTTAGATGACTATACTTGACTGTATATTAGAGATTCACTTAATCCTTTCAACTTCAGGAAGTGACATTAATACAGGAAGGTGGTGTTGGTGGTAGTATATGTGTGTGTGTGTGTGTGTGTGTGTGTGTGTGTGTGTGTGTGTGTGTGTGTGTGTGTGTGTCTGTGATCAGCAACTATTCTTCGAAGTAGAGTTGTTAGGGGCACTTGTACTTTAAGAGCCAATATGTCAGTGAGATGAACCCAAGTCTTACTGACTGTGAGATTTGTTCTCTATCTGCTATACTATGCTACTTCTTATAATCATCCTTAAAAAAAAAGTTCAAGTTGTCCAAAAGTGGAATGAATTGCCTTGGGAAGTAATGAGTATCCTGTTACCAGAGCTTTTCAAACAGAGGCTTGCTGACTACTTACTTACCTCAGGGATCTGTACCTGTGAAAGGGATTTTTGGTCAGGTACATACTGGACTAGATACAGACATTTATGGGACCATAGGCAAATCATTCTTAGTGCCACAGGCAATACTCAATTTTTCTTCCCTTAGTAGTATTTTTTTTTCCAGTTACATGTAAAGATAGTTTTAATCATTCATTTTTGTAAAATTTTGAGATCTAAATTTTTCTCCTTCCTCCCATCCCTTCTCCAAGACAGCAAGTGATCTGATATAGGTTATACGTGTACAATCATGTTAAACATATTTTCAAATTAGCCATGTTGTGAAAGAAGAATCAGAACAAGAGGAAAACTACAAGAAAGGAAAAAACAGAAAAGAAAGTGAAATTAATATCCTTTGATTTGCCTTCAAGACTCCATAGTTCTTTGTCTAGATGTGGTTAGCATTTTCCATCACAAGTATTTGGGAATTATCTTGGATATTTGTATTGCTGAGAAGAATTATCTATCATAGTTAATCATCACATAATGTTGTTCTTGCTGTGTACAATGTTCTCCTCAGCATCAGTTCATATAAGCCTTTCCAGGTTTTTCTGAAATTTGCCCAGGCTATTCTCTTAAGAAGACCAGAAGGTCTGGAAGAGTTGCCTTTTGCATTGACAGAGTTTTCACACAAGATGTTCTCCATACAAAGGAATTCATAAGTCTAGATTTGTGCCCCCCAAAAAAAATTTTTGTTTTGAAAATACTTAGAGGAGCTGATTTTATTTTAGTCATTTGGTTCATTTATTTTTTTTCTCCTCAAGTCTGGTGTTTGTTCCACAATGTTAAGAAACCATAGCACATTTGGTTCACTTATTATCTTGCATTGCTATAGATATTAGCACTAATCTTACAGTTATTTTGGCTTTAGAAGTTATTTGGGGAGAGTTGGAGCTAGTTAGCACTATATAAGCCATATTCTTAGGGTTTTATTTATTTATATTTAGTCTTAGGATTTTATTTATAATTCTAAAAATTTCCAATACGTGGAAACTCCCTCTGACATTTCTTCTAAAACACTGAGTTTGTAGAATTGTCTGGGACATTCTGAGGCATTTGCCTATGATTGCACAAGTGTCAGAGACAATCCACATCGTCCTAATTGTAAGGCTAGTCATCTCTCCACTGTACTTTGTCTATTGTATTAACCTGCCTTTCATTTCTATTTCCAGAAAGAAAAACTGTCATAACAAGACTAATGTGAAAATGTGTTTAACAAGAATGTATGTGTAGAACCCATATAAGATTGCATACCATGTTGGGGAGGGAGGGGGAGAGAATTTAAAACTTATAGAAGTGACTGTTGAAAACTGAAAACAAATTAATTATAAAAACTATCATCATAAATTTTTTTTGCAAGAAAAAAAATCCTTGGAAATAAAACTTGCTTTCCAGAATTTTCCTTGAACCTTCATGTTGCTAACTGAAAACTTTGCCCAATAAGGTTCAGAGGTTTGAAAGCATGAAATAATGCCTTTTTGTGGCTAAAATCCTACTGTTTCATGAAATATTAATATTCTCCTTTCCTATAGTCAAATAGGCTGCCTTCTCCCTACAGTAAAGCCTTCCCCATTTTCTTCTTCCTTTCATGTGTCATACCTCACGGTTCCATGTGTCTTTGTGCCATTCCCTTTGTAACACACAATCTCTCGAATTCTCAGACGCTGTATTTCTCACTCCTCTATACCCAGTCTTACATATACAATCGTGCTTCTAATTTCCATTCACTTAAAGAACATCTTCCTGTACTAGTTGATATCCTTGCTCTCCTTTCATTCAAGAATAGACTGATTATTGTTGGATCTTTTTTGAGGTGAGGATAGGGATGTTTCATAGTCCTAAAAATGTTTTGTGTGGAGTGGAAAATTGTCCTTTTATTTTTGGCTAATCTGCCCTTTTTAGACAGTCTATCTCAACTACTTTACCTTCCTTTTCTTCATATTCTGTGCCATCTGAGCTCAGTCGTGAAGGTACATGTTGATAGCTAGCATGATAGCTACCATTTATATAATACTTGAGGTTTTATAAAGAGTTTTACAAGAATCATGTCATTTTATCCTCACAAAAAGTAGGTTGGTACTATTATTTTCCCCATTTTACAGATGAGAAAACTAAGAAAGAGGTTAAGTGATTTGTTCAAGGTCACAAAGCTAATAAGTGTCTGAAGCTGAATTTGAACTCAGTCTTCCTGACTTCAAATCCAGTGCTGTGTCACTTGTTTACTGGCAATCACTTAACAAAACTTATGTGAAAACTAGGTTTACTACAGGAGAAATTGACATGCATGTGGAATCCAAAGAATTCACAATCCATGCAGAAGTTTGCATTTTTATAACAGTAGGACAAAGGGAGAAGGAGAAAACACAGATTTCCACCTAAAGGGGTGTGGCATGGGAGGGGGAAAGGTGCAGTAAAGATGGGAAAAGCAAAAATCCTTCCAGAAGGGGAGGAACAAGGTAATGGCAAAAACCAGAATTCTTTTCGCTTGGGAGCTGTTGGACCACAAAGATAGGAGAGTCTGCTTATCTGCACAGGTCCTGGCTGCACAAGCAGTTTCTCAGCCTAGTGCAGACAGACTTGTACTTGTCTTGACTCCCAAGGACACATAGGGAGTCCAGTTTGGGATGCAAACAATGGATTATGTCAACTTAAGGGAGCTTCATCCTTGACTCATTCAGGGCCTCCTTGCGTACTCTGGGTCCAGTGTTTCTGGAGTCAGGCAACTCAAAAAACAAGTTCAGGGGACCCCTTAATGTTCCTCAGTACACCTGACTAGAGAGAGGGGAAGGATATCTGTGTGCATTCAGGCTAAGGACAGGCAGGAGACAGAAAGAAAGAAAGAGGATAGAAGGGCAGAGATTTGGGAGCTGTACTTTTGATACTCAGAAATTTGCATGGAGTTGTACACATGTGGTTTGGCCTTTTTTACTGTTGCATAAATGCCAGGAATTACTGCAAAACTTCCTTCTGTGTTAAGACTGCTAAACTAAGAAACAGAGATAAAATTTGACAGAGTATGAAATAGCTTTTAACTGGTTGGTTCCAAAATGTCCTTTAGACTACTTGTTTAACTTGTTTTGATTATAGTGATAGAATTTAAAGTTGAGAGAGACCTTGGAGAGCTATGGATGACCACTTTTCAGAATATTAAGAGAGAGGATAGTCATTGTTCAGACAGTGTCACAGAGTTTCAAGTTTGAGAACTGGAACGTACATGTGACACCATCTTGGCCCCACATGCATCTTGACCAGGAATCTCCTGTATGACATCCTTGATGGACAGTCCTTCATCCTCTGTTCAAGGACCTCAATAGAGGGAAGACCCTGCTTCATCCCCAGCCATCTCCTCCCACTTTTGGACAGCACTGATGCCTTTGATTATGATAAATACCTTCCTATATTAGTGATACTTGCAGTTAATAGATTCTGGAGTTAAATGTGTTAATAGGCTCTCTAGCTTGCTATAAAACCCTTCTGCTTCTTGCAGTATGGACCATTCCTACCATGCATAGTGAAGAAGATGTAAAAACTGTACTATCTTAGCACATAAGTTCCCTGGCAAATAGTAACTGGAAATGCTTTTTCTTTATTCTTTGCAATGTTGGTATAATGATAATGAAGATAGTACTAATAATATTGATAATAATAAATCATATATATGTGAAACACTTTGGAACTGACTAACTCTTGCTCCTACCGTATTGGAAGGCATTTCGGATATACTGCAGCACAGTGTGTATGCAAGCCTTTATTATGCTTAAAAGGTGCTTTTCCAATACTGCAGTCCAGCAAATATGTTCTCATCTTGGGTACCTTACACATAGCTATGTTAAAATACCTCTAAGGTCCCTTCTTGTACCATTTTGTTTATAACAGTAGCAATGTGTATTTATTTGGTGTTTTTGCAGTTATACAATATTTTTACATGAAATTATAGACTATCAGAACTGGACATTACCTTAGATATCATCCAACTCATACCTCTTGTTTTGGACTTGACCTGTGATTTCACTGGTATAGGGAATTCCTGGTGAAGAAGCTCCTATCAGTGTAAATCAGCACCTGCTCTGCAACTCACAGAGTTGCTTAGGGGACTTAGAAAGCTTGAGGGACTTGTATGGGTTATGTAGGGCCTTTACATGTTGAGGGAATCCTTTTCTCATCTTTCATTTGCAAATGCTTCCTTCCAAGGTTACCTTCTGCGTTTCTTCAGGCAAAAGTATATCTTTCTGGCTTGATTGACCTGTTTTAAATCTCCACTTCAATTGTATATTTATGGAGACTAATATTGAGCATCCACCAGTGTGCTTAAGGAATAGCCCTTGTAGGTTTATGATCTAGATGACCTCATGTGCATTTAAGAGAGGGCCAATTTGTTTCATAATGTCTCATAATAGTAAAACACCATATAAATATAATCTTTTATTATTCAATAAATTTGTGCTAACTCAGGCACCAAGATGGGCTGTTTCCACCAGACCACAGCTGATGCTTTTGAATATAGTCTTCAAAGAGTAGTCTTACAGTTATAATAACGTGGCACCAAACCAGACTTCAGGTAACAAAGGCTGAGAAATGTTCAGGTTGCCATATTAATGATACTTAACGACAGGTTAAACCTAGTTGTTCTAGGAATTGAAGGGATGCTATATTCTAACTTTTCTGTGATCAACATGAAATACAAAAGATCAATGTCATTATATTAATGCCAAGGAAGGGAAAAAAACAAGCATTTGTTAAGCATATGCTGTGTGCCAAGACACTGTGCTAAGTGCTTTATAGATGTTTATCTTGCTTAGTTTGTAGTTTAAAGGGATACATTTTGAACAGTACCCTTTAACTTGGTCAGAGTGCTAAGGATTTTCTGGATAAATAAAAGACTGCCAAGATATTTTGAATATGGTATAGAATATGTATTCAGTAAAATGTACTTATTGAATAAAATTTATTATATGTGCCTATTATGTCCAAATCACTTTGCTGTCAAGGGATACAAAGAAAAAAGTATTTTCTGTCCAATAACAGTATTACAGTCCCTAAGATACATGTAACATTTTAAGGTAAGTCAGCATTAAGCATGTATTAAACTCCTTGCGATATGCCAGGCCCTGTTCCAAGAGCTTAGGATATTAAGAAAACCTCACAGTCTGATGGGAGAGACCCCATGAAAACAACCATGTCCAAACAGAATATAAACCAAATCAGTTGGAGACAATCAGCAGAGTGAGGGCATCTGCATTAAAGGGGATGAGGAAAGGCTTCATGTAGAAGGTGGTATTTTAGTTGGGACTTGAAGGAAGTCAGGAGGTAAAGATAAGGGGGAGAGAATTCCAAGCATAGGGAAAGAGTTGGTGAAAGTGTCCAAATTAGGAGCTGGGGCATCTTGTGTGAGGAACAGCAGGGAAGAAGCCAGGGTACATGGGGGCCAGAGTGACATGGAGCGAGGTATAAGAAGACTGAAAAGTAGGAAATTGCTCCCAGGTTGTAAAAGGTTTGGAAAACCAATCAGGATTTTGTTTTTTTGTTCTAGATTGATAGGGAGTCACTAGAATTTGCTGAATGGGGGTGAAGTGGGGAAAAGGGGTGGCAGGGTTAGATCAGCATCACTTTGCATATGTTATATCTTGATTCTCTCTTGTATCCTGTAAGGTACCCGTTGGTATTATCTTGATTTTATAAATGAGAAAACTGAGGCTGAGGTCGGGTCACACAGCTCTGAAATGAACCCAGATCTCCTTGTGCTCTGTTTCTTGATTCAGATGAATGTTTCATTCTGGGTCCAATTACCTGGTTTAGGGTCTTAATTTCCCACCTCATTTTGTCTATTTATAGAACCTAATATTGACCATCCACCAGTGTGCTTAATGAATAGTCTCCCCAGGTTCATCATCCAACTGATTTCATAGGAGAGGAGTGAAAAAAATTTATGCCCTGTGATGTTTTGTTGCAATATAGCTTGTGCAGCGAAGGGAACGTTTTCCAGGATTGCTTGTTGAGCCTTTCTGAAGAGTTACATCATAATTTAAGAGCTAACCAATAATAAAATAAGCAGCAGTACTGCTGCAGATAGAGAAAATGGGATTTACTTAGCTTGCCCAAGTCCACTTGAACATTTTCACCTCCTAGACACAGAGGACACTGAAGATTATTGCTTGCCTTTGTCAAGCAATTTTGCAACATAACTCAGTAGATCTGAGGATTAGAGATGCTGCAGATCTTTATAGGCAAAACCTTCTCAAGAGCAAGCACATAGTAACCTCTTTTTTCTCAGGTGCTAATAAACATTTTACACTTTCTGACAACATCTTTCATGCTTATTCTAAAAACAAAAATGGCTGTTTTTGAAATTTCTTTCAGTATTCTTTTGAATCAAGCCAGAGTTTGGCATTAGAACAAGACAGTGTTGTGGTTAAATGCCTTTCAGTTTTTATTTTGCTCCTGTTTCTCCCAACTCCCAGAGGTGCCATGTGTTTATTGGAAACAAGAATAAAATGAAAGTAAAAAAAGATATATAAATCTAGACTATGGTTTCTTAACCTTTTTTTGTATCAGTGGACCAGACCCCCTTGGTAGTCCGGTGAAGCCTCTGAATCCCCTCTCAGATTCATATTTTTAAATACATAAAATAAATACATAGCTTTTAAAGGAAATCAATTATATTAAAAGTTATCAAAAGTTTTAAAGTTCATAGACCTGAGGTTAAGAACTCCTGATCTAGAGCTACTTAGAACAGGGATTCCAGTATTGATTCCATCTGTCAGTGATGTCATTTCTTCTCTCCTTTTCATCTATTCCCCAAACTCTGATTTTTTTCCTGATTTATTTTAAACCAGGGAATAGATGTAGTTGAACCCTGTACCTAGGCAACACTAATCCTCTATCCTGCCCACCCACGATGAATCCCTTCACTCTCAGTGCCAATGTAAGGCTCAAAGGGACCCAGATATTTGTAATCCCCTCTTGTTTAGGCAGGAACTCTCTACACCCTCGCTCTCTACCTCTCCCCTGCACCTCAGAGAAAGGAATGGGGTCCATTTATTTTGAGAATGAAAGCAAATGCAAATCCCATACTCTGAATGAACACAGCATAGACTAAACATGACCCATTCCATTTTGTTACTGAGCTCATGCGCTTCAGTCTCATTGAACTTCGCATGGCGAGCTTAGTTCTCTGGTCTTTATTTTACCATGTAACAGCCTTCCAGACTTGTACTTCAGCCCTTGACTATGAGGTTTCCCCACATGCATTTCTCTCCTCCATTCCCATACCATTGACTTAATGGGAACCTCCCCTCGTCCCCCAAGAGGCAACTGACACTGATTCTGCCAGTGACATAAATTAAAGGGAGAATAACCGTGGGAGAAGGAGCAGAAGACATGTCAACAGAGCTATTTACAGAGAAAAGAACATCTCCTAAGGTAAAGGGAACTAGGGACTTGACTGAGGCCGGCCCTCTCCCTTCAGAGTTTACTTTGGGCAGGGACCCAGGCTGGGCCCCTCATATCCACCCATCCCTAACATTAGAGTTCCGTGGCTTCTTATCTAGTGGAAGGGAGCAGGTCCACTGACTTAAGAAGGAAACCAGAGGCAAGTGATGGGGAGAACAAAAGAATGACTAAAAATTGATAAAGGCTGAGAACAAACCTAGCTCATAAACAGATAACTGAGAGATAAATTCATTAAGTGAAAAGAAGGAATGATTTCAAACAATGGGAGACCAGAACTCTCTACTATGAAGGAAAACAAACAAAAATTCCTTAATCCAAAACAGTATTTATTAGATTATGCAGAGAATGATTGAAAAAAGAAAAGATAATATAAATAAACTTAGTTCAGAAATCAGAAGTCATAATGGAGAATTTAAAATGTCAGAAATGGAGTCCAGGGTTTAAAAGCTAAAGATGCATCCCACCAAGTCCATAGCAGAACACAGGAGTGTTTAGTCTTTTAACCAGAGGTTGGGCTGTGGAAAGGGTAGCCTAAAAACAATGTAGAATAGCGACAAAGAGAAATCTTACATGAGAGAGGGAAGGAAAGATGTATCCTAAGACCATTCCTCAAGGGATTGGGGAAGATGGGGAGGCATATGTCTATATCTATAGCTATATAGCTATATCTATAATTTTATATATATTTATATCTATATTTACATATATATATATATATATATATATGAGAAAGGAGCTTTATAATGGGTTTTTGTGTGGGGAAGATTTGTTCATTAAGAGAATGAAAAAGGATTATATACTACGTTAAGAGAGAGTTTCCAAGAGCAGTGATGGTGGTAGAGGAAGCATAAGAGCAGAGAAAAGATAATGGCCTTAGGAGTGGTGATTGAGCCTATTAGTAAGTTTGCTTATAAAAATGGACATCAGAAGAGTTGCAACTTGAGTTATTGTAGAGTAGTGCAGTTTTTGAAATTTTCTCAGAATTTTACAGAAGCATAACAGAAATTCAGATTTAATATTCCCTAATAATCCACTTGCATTAGAACAAATTCACATTTTCAAAATACAGGGTATAGCAGAACTGATTCTTGATATCCTGAATAATGAGTGGGTGAAAGAAGAAGTCATCGTAATAGTAAATGTGAAATCCTAAGTCATTGTTATTATAGCAATGAGACAATATGCCACGATTTCTGGGATGCCGCTAAAGTAGACTTCAGGAAAAAAGATCTGAAAATATAAACAAAAGAGAAGATTTAATATATTGAGTATAGACAGGGAGAGAGAGGGAGACTGGGTTTCTGATTTAATCAGTATATATTTAACTGTATATATTTAAATTATATATTTAACCAGAAGAAGACTCCCTTTACCAGTGCAGAACCAGGGTCTTCTGTACCACTTCTGGTTGTAGTGAGTTTTCTAGAAGGTTAAGGTCAACCTCTCATGGGGTGACATGATTTACCAAAGGCATGCAAACTATATCAGAAGCAAGCCCCAGGTCTTCCTGGCTCTATATCTATCTGTCACTATACCACACTGCCCCTTATGCAATTAAATATATATATATATATATATATATATATATATATATATATATATATATATATATATATATATATGTATATATTTTAGAAAATCAACAACTGCCAAAACAAAACAGGAGGAATTCTCAAACATGACTAGAAAGAAATAAAATGTAAAACAAGAAAGACTATAGAAAACTAAAATGTTGTTCTCAGAAAAGACTAACAAAATTGGTAAATCTTTACCTAACCAGTTTTTAAAAAGATGAAAATCAATTTTTTTTAAAAAGTAGAATCATTATATAGCAGAACTTACATGCTAGTGAAACTTTAAAAGAAATGCTTACAAAAATATAAAATACCCACATTATATGAAATAGAAGTCTTAATCCAAACTCAGACAACACAATGGAACAAATTATAAAGAGTCTACCAAAGGGGTAGGGATAGGAAGGGAATACATTGTAAGTATTGTCCAAATATGTTATAAGTGCATTCTAGGAAACATTTAAAGAGTAGGTAATACTTTTGCCACTCAAATTGTGTGCTTAGGATTTGGAGTCAAGAAGGCCTAAGTTTAGATCCTGCCTCAAATAGTAGCTGTATGACCTTGGGCAAATCATTTAACCTCTCTTTGCCTCAGTTTCCTCATCTGTAAAATGTGGATAATAGTGGCAAACTAGGTTGTTTTGAGGATCAAATGAGTTAACTTAAAATATAGGTTTAAATAACCTAAATCTGTGACCTTGCAAGTCTTGAAATGCTACAAAAGTCCTGTCATGCTAACCAATCCTACCTCCCAACATAGTCATTTGTCATTTTTTAATATCGTATGTCTTGTGAGATGAAGTATTCGCTGGTTTGCTGAACTTCTTCCCCACCCTCAAGCTTTATTATAAAATCGTTTTTACAGGGGAAGGCTGACAAGGTAGGAGAGATGAAGGAGGAATATATTCAGAGATGAGTATCACTTTATTTCTGTTTGCCTCTGTTTCCTAAATGGGAATAATTAATAACACTTGCCTCCCAAAGTGGTTGTGAGGATAAAAGGAGACATTTGTGAAAAACTTAGCACAGTGCCTTGAGCACAGTAAGTGTTTAATAAATGTTTGCTTCCTCCATTCCTGCCTTTTTTCTTTCCTCTCTTTCTTTCTTAATCCCCAGACACAGTCAAGACTCAAGCTTCAGCAACTAAAGTAAGGGACAACTCAGTTTGTTTCCAAAGTAAACTAAACCTTGTCCTCTCCCTTGATGATAAAAAAAGCAAAGCATTATTAGTTGGGAATCTAAGAGTAATTTGATAATATGATTACCGTTTTATAAAGTTGTTTCTTAAACCGGCATGGAAAAGATGTGCCTGGTGGGAATGTGTTAGTTCAAACCAAACATAACTAGACTAGCCAAGCAAATCTTTCTATGTGACAAGTCTAGTAAGAAAATTCTTAAATTTCTTCTGAATTGCAGTCTTCCTACCATTCAGATTTTGTTTGACCATCTATTGGGAGTGATCTGTGGCAGTTTTAGGGCATTCCTCCTCTTCTCACCCTCTCTTGCATCCCATGCTTATAGTAACTGTATTCGTTTCCCCAGGGAAAACAAATGTTAACTGTGACAAATGAGACCCATGTGTCCTCACGTTATGGATCAGCGAGGATGCAGGCCCTCCAACTTTTTTTTTGACCACTTCTTTTGTACAAAGTTTAATGCTAGAAGCCCTGAGCAAAGAAATATGAATTGAGATGTACAGGGCCTGAATCCTTCTGAAGATAAGAATCTTAGGAAGAAAGGATGGACTCGTGGGATTTTAGAGCTGGAAGATTGGGTCAAGATGTCTTATTTGACTCCCCTCTTACTTTAGTGAGAAAATTGAGGCCATTTGTTCTACGTTCCTTCTTTTCCCTTTCTCTTCATCTCAGAACCCCTTGAGTATGGTAGGAATGCCCTACTCTCTCCTCTTTTCCTATATTCTCTGATAATAAGAGAGGGAAAGGGAGAAGAAGAAAGAGAAGAGAGGAAGAGAAACATTGTGAACTGAGGAACTGGAAAAATGGTGGTTACCCTTAGCAGACGTAGGAAATTTAGAAGAGAGGATTTGTGGAAAAAGAATTTTGTACATGTTTAATTTGAGATGCCAATGGGTTATCCAGGTGGGGATGTCCAAGAGGCAACTAGTTGATAGTGCAGGACTGGAGTTTAAGAGGGAACTTGGAGCTACATACTTCAAGCTGGGAGACTTTTTTTTTGAGGCAGTTGGATTAAGTGACTTTACCAGGATCACATGGCTAGTAAGTGTCTGAGGCAGCATTTGAAATCAGGTCCTCCTGACTGCAAAGCTAATGCTCTATCCACTAAGCCACCTACTTGCCCTTGGGAGACATATTTATATTGGGACAACTGAACCTATGGGAGCTGATAGAGATCACCAAGAGACTGTGCATAAAGAGAAAAACAGAAGAGGCTCCTGGGTAGAGCCCTTGGCTGTCTAGCAAGGAGGATTGAGTCAGTCAGCTAGAAGAAGACCCAAGAGAAAGCAGCATCACTATATGGGAATGAGGGAACAAAAAGAAATTTAAGACAGACACAAAGGGAGTTAAATGCTTAGTTGTCATAAATATTTTCCATGCTTACGCAAACTAAAATAATTATGAATATGTTTTAAGTCCTATTTCTGGTCTCAGACACTTACTAGCTGTGTGGCCTTGGCCAAGTCACTTAACTTTGTTTGCCTTGGTTTCCTCATCTGTAAAATGAGCTGGAGAAGGAAATGACAAACCACCCCAGTGTCTTTGCCAAGTAAGCCTCAATGGAGTCATGAAGTGTTGGATGCGACTGAACAAGGACAACAAAACCTTATGAGCTATCATTCAGAATCCATCAGGTGCCTGGTTAAAGCACAGACACTAATGTGCGTATATGCCATCTGACATGCTTTCATTCTGGTGGTGGAGGGTGGGGAGAGAGGACGTGAAATCAAGCCAACAATATGGGTTTGGAACTTCCTACAGGCTGGTAATAACTGAGAAGGGAAGGAAGGGTAAGGAGCACGCTAGCTGCAGGGCTGAATGTTCTGCAGGTGCATTCAGGCTCAGGCTTTGCTTTGTTTTCGAGGCACAAATTTATGTTGTGTTGCAACATGCATTGAGGAAGAGGAGACTTCCAGTAAGGTAAGAGGGCATACCCCATACACAGCTGAATCACTGACAAAGTTGGTGGAGAGCAAGGCTTCTCTGCAGTATCCTCTGGGACAGGAGTTGGTCTTAAGCTTGTGTAATTCTCTGGGCTTCTTGGAAACTGATTGGTTCCTCTCTACACCCTCCTCCACCTTGCCCTAAGCTGGTGGTGAGAATGCACAAGCAGGCCAAATTAGTGGTGTTTCCCCTTCCTCCTACCTGGTTGAGGCAAGTTATTTCACAGTCCCTTTGGTGATTCCATTCTCCAGGGAGAAGTCAGGGAATACAGAAATCTGTTTGCCTGGTAGTCCTGGATGTTGGTTTCATCAGGAGGGAAAGAAATTGAATAGAATTTCAGGACCCTCAAAAACATCTAACACTCTCATGTTACAGAAGAAGAAACTAACCCAGAGAATTTAAGTGATATGCTAAAGGTCACACAGGTAGTTGATGACAATCAGGCCTTGAAACTACATCTCCTGCCTCGAGGTCCAAAGTGATTTGCAGTGGACTGGTGCTCTTTGTAGGAAAGTAGGCAGAGGGTTATGGATGCTGAGTAAACACAGTAATACCACAACACTATTATCTGTGAATCTCCTTCCCTTCCAAGCAAGCTGCTGACAAAAGGCCCACTTTCTGAAGTAGATCCTAATGGATTCATTTCAGGGATACTTTTGAATTTCTTTTAAGATAGTTATTCATTCTTTTACAAATAATAACAGTTGACATTTATGTAGCTTAGTGTTCAAAAAAAAGCCATTTTATTTACTTTATCTTCAAGTCTTACAACTGCCCTAAGAAACACATACGTACTTCTTTGTGTACTCTGTGGCTCCTCACCCCTAATTGAATTTAAGATGTAATAAAGGGTAGGTAGAAAAGTAGATAGAGAACTGGACCTAGAATCAGGGAGACCTGAATTGAATTAGACTCTCTGACCTTAGATACTTCCTAGCTGTGTAACCCTGGTCAAGTCACTTAACTTCTGTTTTCTTTAGTTTCCTCATCTGTAAATGGGGATCAATAGCACCTACATTCCAGGGTTATTGTGAGACTCAAATCAGCTGATAATTGTAAAACTCTTAGCACAGTGCCTGGCACATAGTAAGTGCTTTCATGTAAAACTTAGCTATTATCAAATCCTTGAAGACAATTTTATTTTTGTGTGTGCCTAACACAGTAGGTACTTAATAGATGCTTGAGTGATTAAAAGACAATGAAACTGAGGCTCCGAGAGGCTAAGTGATTTACCCATGGTCCGAGGTGGGCATTGAATCCAGGTCATGATAACTCCAGGTCCAGCACTTTCTTCACTACCCCAGGCCAGGCTCCCTCTTAGTTTAGAATGGCAGCTTGATATGTCGATTAACAATAAGTGCATAGTTTTACACCCGATACCCAGAGCAGCAGCTGATAGCCATGGGAAGAAGATTGTCCTTTAATATTTAATGGATGCTGGTGAAGGGCATTTCAGCTGACCTCTGTAGCCCCGAACAAGACATATCCATGAGGATTAGAATCACAGCATTGCAGTTAATGAAATCTTGACATTTCTATAGCACTTTACAAAAAGTTTTCTATGTAAGATATCTTTGCGTCCTCACAGCAACCTTTGAGGCTGACCTTACAGTTATTTATTATCTACATTTGACAGATGAGGAAACTGGATGAGACCAGTCCAGGGACTTGCCCAAGGTCCCCCAGCTAATTGTAGCAGTGTTAGGGTTCAAACTAAGTTCTTATTATCCCCAAATCCAGTGCCCTTTTCCCAACAGTGTAGCTACTGTATTAGTTTCACTGTGGAGCTTATGATGATCTCAGTTATGAAAGATGTGAATTTCCTGGGTAAATTTTTGGAAGGAAAGGAGCCAAGATTTATGGGATGAAAGTAGGCTATGGGAGATTGAGATATTTATGATGATAAGGAAGGATAGAGTGCAATGAACTAGGAAAAAAGAAATGAAGGGAGAGGTGTTTGATGAAGGTGAGCCTAGGAGGAAAGAACAGAAGAGAAGAAATTTGGGGCAGAGTGGTGGAAAACAAGGCAGTGAAGTCAACCATTTTAAATTTGATGTGCTAGAGTTGAAAAGTACTGAAAAGATTTCCTTTTTTAAAAATTATTTTTATTTTACTGAGTATTTCCCAATTATATGTAAAATAATTTTTAACAATCATTTAAAAAAAATTTTGAGATCCAAATTCCCTTTCTTTCTGGACTTTCCCCCTTCTTGAGAAGCAAGAAGTTTGATTATACATGTGAGGTTATGCCATACATTTTTCCCATGTCAGCCATATTGCAAAAGAAAACACAAACAAAATAAAACAATTAAAATGAAGAAAGTTTCTTTTTTCTTTAAACTATGCTTCAATCTGCGTTCAGAGTTCATTATTTTTCTCTCTGGAAATGGATAGTGTTTTTCCTCATGGGTCCTTTGGAATTGTCTTGGATCATTGTCTGGATCAGAGTAGCTAAGTCTTTCACAGTGATATATAAATACTAACTGTATTATTAATAATATGGCCAGCTAGGCATTACAGGGGATAGAGTACTAGGCCTGGATAATAATAGTGCCTATCTTACAGGTTGGGCAGCTAGATGGCATACTGGATAGAGTGCTGGGCCTGGAGTCAGGAAAACCTGAGTTCAAATTTGACTTTAGACACTAGCTGTGTGGTCCTGGTCAAGTCACTTAACCTTGTTTGCCCCAATTTCCTCATGGTTAAAATAAGCTGGAGAAAGAAAAGGCAAACTACTTCAAGTGTCTGTCTTAAGAAAACTCAAAATTGGGGGCGGAGCCAAGATGGCGGAGTAGAAGGACGCACGTTTACGAGCTCCGAAACCAAAGCCCATAGAATTAATGTAAAAAGAGTCCCCCATAGCTTCTGGGTGAATACGAGGTGTGCAGAAGCAGAGTGGAAGAGATTTCCGTTCCAGGGAGCCCTGAAGACCCGTCCCCAGGGTCCGGCGCGCCCCGGAAAGTAAACCCGACCCCCAGCACTGCCCTGGCCGAGGCCCCAGAGAAGCTGATCCGAGCAGGCTTCAGAGACGGAAGCTCCAGCAGCCGGGGAAAGTCCCTCCACCCACAGAAGCTACAGGTCAGTGAGAAAGAAAGCCGGGCTGAAGCGGGGCGGCGGCAGGGACGGGGGCAGGAAGCGGCGGAGGCAGAGGTGTGGGCGGTGGCTGAGGCAGCAGCGGCCCAGGACTCAGGAATCCCCCAGCAGCAGGCAGGATCTTCATTACGGAAGATTCCCGCATAAAACCTGACGGAGCTGAGCCTGGGAGATGGCCCTGCCCCCAGCACGCTCTGTTACTGAAGGCTTCTGCTTAAAGCCCCCAAGGGACCGGGATTTGGGAGGCAGGTCCCCCACCCCGCCCCCACCCGCTCCATTCCTGAGAGTCTCTGCATAAAGCCCCCCGAGGGATCAGAGTCTCGGAGGCAGCCCTGGCCCCACCCCAGCACCTGAACTAAAGCTCACTGATTGACAGCCAGCAGGAGGAAAGCCCATTTAAATCTCAGAGGCCAAGCACTAGCTGGGCGGATCCAGGTGGGGGTGGAAAGGAATCTCAGAAGTCAAGTAACTGGCTGGGAAAATGCCTAGAAAAGGGAAGAAAAATAAGACTTTAGAGAGTTTTTTCCAACAAATGCAAATGATCCCGACCTTTGCATCTGATGATGAGGACGTATCCTTGCCATCAGGGAAAGACGTGGAGGGCGGGGCCTCAGTACCCCAGACACCCGAGGGGGGTGGTGGGTGGGCTCAGGCCCTGGAAGAGCTCAAAAAGGATTTTGAAAAGCAAGTTAGACAGGTGGAGGAAAAACTGGGAAGAGAAATGTCAGAGATGCAACAAAAGTATGAAAAACAGGTCAATACCTTGGTAAAGGAGACCCAAAAAAATGCTGAGGAAATTAACACCTTGAAAAATAGGCTCACCCAATTGGCAAAGGAGGTTCAAAAAGCCAATGAGGAGAAGAATGCTTTCAAAAGCAGAATGAGCCAAATGGAAAAAGAGGCTCAAAAGCTCACTGAATTTAATAGTTCTCTCAAAATTAGAATGGAACAGATGGAGTCTAATGACTTTATGAGAAACCAAGAAATCACCAAACAAAACCAAAACAACGAAAAAATGGAAGAGAATGTGAAATATCTCATGGGAAAAACAACTGACCTGGAAAATAGATCCAGGAGAGACAATTTAAAAATTATGGGACTACCTCAAAGTCATGATCAAAAAAAGAGCCTAGACATCATCTTCCATGAAATTATCAAGGAAAACTGCCCTGACATTCTAGAACCAGAGGGCAAAATAAGTATTGAAAGAATCCATCGATCACCACCTGAAAGAGATCCAAAAAGAGAAACTCCTAGGAACATTGTGGCCAAATTCCAGAACTCCCAGCTCAAGGAAAAAATCTTACAAGCAGCTAGAAAGAAACAATTCCAGTACTGTGGAAATACAGTCAGGATAACCCAAGATCTAGCAGCTTCTACATTAAGGGATCGGAGGGCGTGGAATAGGATATTCCAGAAGGCAAAGGAACTAGGACTCAAACCAAGAATCACCTACCCAGCTAAACTGAGTATAATACTTCAAGGGAAAATATGGTCTTTCAATGAAACAGAGGACTTTCAATCATTCTTGATGAAAAAACCAGAGCTGAAAAGAAAATTTGACTTTCAAACACAAGAATGAGAAGAAGCGTAAAAAAGTAAACAGCAAAGAGAAGTCTTAAGGGACTTACCATGAGTGACTGTTTACATTCCTACATGGAAAGACAATATTTGTAACTCTTAAAACTTTTCAGTATCTGGGTAGTTGGTGGGACCACACATACACATGTACACGCATGCACACGCATACACACATGCACACACATACAGAGATAGAGAGCACAGATTGAACTGAATAGGATGGGACCATACCTTAAAAGAAACTAGGGGAAATGGTGAGAGAGAAATGTAGGGGGAGGGAAAGGGAAGGGGGTAACTATATGTCATTTAAGAGGCAGGTAGGAGTTTTTCTTAGTGGAGGAAAAAAGAGAAGAGCTGAGAAAAAAAAAAAACAAGAAGTTTACCCCCATCACATTTGACTAAACGAAGGAGTGAAATGCACACTTATTTTGGTATGAAAACCTATCTTACAGTATAAGAAAGTGGGGGAGAAAGAGATATTGCAAGGGGGGGGATGATGGAAGGGAGGGCAAAGGGAGGAGGGAGCAATTTGAAGTCAACACTTGGGGAGGGACAGGATCAAAAGACAGAAGAGAAACAATGAGGGGCAGGTTAGGAGGGATGGTAATCCAGTTAGTCTTGCACAACACGACTATCAGGGAGTCATTGGCAAAACTACACAGATATGGCCTATATTGAATTGCCTGCTGTCCCAAGGGGAATGGATGGGGAGGGAGGGATGAGGAGAATTTGGAACTCAAAGTTTTAGGAACAACTGTTTAGTATTGTTGTTGCAACTGGGAAAGAAGACATACAGTTAAGGAGGAATAGAAAGTCATCTGGCCCTACAGGAGAAAAGAGAAGATGGAGACAAGAGAAGGGAGAGATGACAGAAGAGAGGGCAGATTGGAGATAGGGAAAATTGGATTGCGTGGGGTATTGGGGTGGGGGGAGGGGATAAAAGGGGAGAAAATTTGGAATCCAAAAATTTGTGAAAATGAATGTAAAAAATTTAAATAAATAAATAAATTGAAAAAAAAAAGAAAACTCAAAATTGGATCATGAAGGGTCAGACAAAACTGAAAACATTGTACAGGGTTGTTGTAAGAATCAAATGAGTTAATATGGGTAAAGTGCTTTGCAGAACTTAACTAGCTGTTAGTAGTAGTAGTATTTAATGTTGATGTGAGATCTTGCAGTGCTATTATCATTCTGATAATCAGATATCTACAGTACTATAGATGTAAGTATGGAGATGAGATTCACTAAGACAAATGTAGTATAACTGAAAGAACCTTGGATTAGAAACCTAGTATGAAGGTGGTTACCTAAAACTCTCTAGGCATTGGTTGTTTCATGCAGCATGGTACGGTGGAAAGAGAGGGCTAACTCTGGAGTCAGAGGACCTAGGTTTGAATCCTACTTCTGACACAGATTAATGGTACAACTTTGGGCAAATTAGTTTCATCTGGCCCCAGTTTCCTCATCTCTAAGTTGAGTGGGTTGGGCTCAATGACCTCTGAGAACCCTTCCATGTCAACATCTATGATCCTGTGATGCAGTGACCTGAAAAATAAGATTTTGGAACCAAATGATGTCAGAAGTTGATTTTTCTCAAATTTCTTACATGTTGACTGTAGGATATAACATAAAAGCTGACTTTTTAAAAAATGAAACATCTGATAACTACTCCTTTTTACCACTTCCCATTTTGACCTGTAAGTGGCACAAAGAAATAAATTCAATTAATTGATAGTTCTTAGTGATGGATTCTAGTTAATTAAAATATCACTTTGTGTTCTATGTAAATGAATATACAAAGATTTGTTGTTATTCAGTTGTTTCAGTTGTGTCTGATTCTTCATGACCCCATTAGGGATTTTCTTGGCAAAGATACAAGAGTGGTTTGCCATTTCCTTTTCCAGCAATTGAGGAAATCGAGGCAAATAAGGCTAAATGTCTTACCCAGGATCGCATAGCTAGTGTCTAAATGTCTGAGGGTCTAATTTGAATTCAGATCTTCCAGACTACAGCTCTGACACTCTATCCACTGGACAACTTAGTGGCCCATTAGAATCATAAATTTGTTGTGATTCTAAAACTGAAGAATTTAGCTATTTCCTTTGCATTGGTAAAAGTTTCTAAAACAATTTTGTGACTCTAAAACCGAGGAATTTAACATATTTCCTTTGCATTGGTTCCAGTTTCCAGAAACAATTTTGTTGTTCATTGTGAAGGGAATTGTTACATCACAGAAACTGAAGGAAATGTTTTAAAGTTGGCCAATTTTTTCCCATAGGATGCAAAGTGAAAGTATCAACAGCATGCTACCAAACTGCTATTTGTAAGGAATTTATCAACTGTAGCAGATTTCATCTTGGTCAGTTTCTGAATATGGGGAGGGTTGGGGTCGGGGGAAGTTGTGACCTCGGAGTAGAGAGAATTTCCTCCTAGGAGGAAAGAGAAACTTGTCAAAGAAGTGTAAGATCAATAACTGTGTGATCTTATGAAAATATTACAAAAGGAGTAGTGTAGTTGAAAAGATGCTGTATTCTACATGGTTTTCTTTGTGAAAAATTAATCTGTTTTACTTTTGAAATAGACATAGAGTAGTAGATAGAAAACGACTTCAACCCTAATCTCAGCGCTATGGGCTGAGGTGGGCAGTTGTAAAGCAGCTGCTGATCTGCTTTGGTAGAGGGGTTTTGCTCATATGGCAATTCCCTATGTCAGTGCAATTATAGGTCCTATCCCTGTCCTATTTTCATTATATTTCTTTTTGGCCTATGTATGGAAAACTCCAGAAATTATGTCCTTTCATGCTGACTAAATGTACAAGATTTACTGAGTCCCTGCCCCATTCCCTTGGAATGGCTGTGTAGGGGAAGTAAGGAAACTGTTGGAGCCATGCAGAGGGAGGGTTGTCATCTGTTGAATCATCAGAGAATCAGGGCCCTTTTAGGGAACTATAGATCATCGAATGTGGAATTTTATTCAGATTCCTGCTATCATTATTGTTAATAACCAGGGTCGCGTTGCACACGTAGATAGATAACGCCGCTAATTCAAGCATCCTAGACGTTTCCAGTTACCTCTTGTCTTTCTTGAAAGTGCAGTAAGCCGGCAGATATCATTGTTTCCGTTTTCCTCTTGAGAATACCCATGGTACAAAGAGCTGAATAATGTGCCAGCACCTGGAAGCAGCAGCCATCCATCCAGTCCCTGAAATAGAATCCCAGGGTGCCTGCCTTAGGCCCCAGAGCTCAGGGGCGAAAACCTACCAACAGGCTGCCGCCAGTAACCAGCTGTGTGCTTGGAGGGCAGCTGTGCTGACCCAATTTGCCATGTTCACCCTGGTTTCCTTTCTTTGATTTAGAGTTGCGGCCACTTTGTAGGAAGGAAATTGCTTCCTTTAGCTGCTGGGATCAAGCAATAAATTTAAATTTATGTAAATAGCTATGCAAAGTAGGCGTCAGCTCTCCTAATCTTGGCCAGGTGCCAAATGGCCCTGTTACTGTTGTGGTAGACTCTCTAAGACTAGGCAAATGAGACCGGGATAGTAATTTATGAATACAATATGTTGGATTTGATAGTACCTATCCAGCCGGGCTCAGCAGTAGGACATCAGTTGGTTTGTTTTTTGAAAGGGGCTTGAGGGCAGTTCCTGACTGCTTGAAGGTGAGTGGTAACAAAGAGAATCCACATTCATCATTGCGTCAATAAAGCAGCTGAGGACGGGATTCCTGATGGAGCCTGCTAGGAGTGAGCCCCTGGGTGAAGGTGGCAACATTAGTTCATTTAAATTAAAAGTGATAAAAGCAAATTCCCGATCTCTTTGAGCTCAGATTGACAAAGAAAGGGCATGTCATTTTCTAGTTTATTCCTTAAGTCAAATATTTGGCATATAAACTCCCATGCAGGGACTGCGACAACAACTGATGCTTGCTTGTGCTTTTACAAATGGTGCTCCATAGCAAATTTACTGTGTTCAAGCAGCGAAACTGCTACGTAATTTCTGCAAACCCAAGCTTTTAGCCGATGATTATGATTTTTGGTTGTTAAGTCAACATTATCTTTCTTTACTTTGGAGCAATACTTCTTTTAACTAGTAGGATCAATTTATATATTTCATTGAACCTCTTGTTCATTCCATAAACATGTATTAATTATTGCTGTGGTCTCTGACACTGCACAAGTGCAGGCCTCACAGATGTGTTTAAATAGCAGTTTCTGTGAAAAAGGACTTGGGGTTTTACTGAACCAAGCACAAAGTGAATCAGTGGTGTGATGTGGCAACCACAAACCCAGTGCAGTCTGAGACCAGCACATTGAAGGAGGTATTTGTCCTGATGTATTCAGCCCTGGTCAGAAAAGTTTCTTGTGTGGTCTGGGCCTGAGGTGAGGAACTTGTGACCTGGAGGCCCTGTAGGTCCTCAAGAGCAGCCCTTTGAATGAATCCAAACTTCACAGAACAAACGCTTTAATGAAAGGATTTGTTCTGTAAAACTTAGACTCATTCAAAAGGTCACACACAAGGTCCTAGAGGGCCACCTGTGGCCTGGAGGTGACGGGTTCCCCATCCCTAGTCTGGACTCTACAATTTCAAGAAGAACATTGACTAAGTGAATCCAGAGAAGGACAACCAGGATTATGAGGGAACTGAAAACTATGCACTATGAGAATTGGTTCCAAGAATTAGGGACACTCAGCTAGGAGAAGGAGAAACTTGGACAACAATACTTGTGATTTTCGGTAACTGGAAGGTTGTCATGTGGAAGGAGGATCAGACTTCCTCGATGTTGTCATTCAAAATCCAACTCTTCAAGACCCAATGGACCATAGCATGCCAGGCCCTTCTGTCCTCCACTATCTCTCTAAATCCGTTCAAGTTCACATTCATTGTTTCCATGATACCATCTATTCATTTTATCCTCTGTGGTCCCCTTTTCCTTTTGTCTTCAATCTTTCCTAACATCAGGGTCTTTTTCAACAAGTCCCATTTTCTTATTATGTGGCCAAACTATTTCAGTTTTAGTATTTGACCTTCCAGGGAAGAGCCTGAATTAACTTCCTTGAGTACTGACTGATCTCAGTTTAGTCCTACTCAAGGGAAGCAGGTTAATAGATAGTTATCAGCTAAATGTGAGAATGGAAGCAACTCCTAACCCTTAATGCTATCTCTAAATGGAATGTTCCACCTTGATATGTTCTCCATCATATGAGAGTCTTTAAACAGAGGCTAAATGACCAATTTGTTGGGGATATTGGGGAAAAAAATTCACATTTCTTGTAAAAGTTGGTCTTAAGTAGACCAGAGATTACCAGTCCCTACTGAAATACTATTTTATAAACTTTTTCTGTTTGGCATAAGAACATGAAATTCCCTTGAGCTCCTATGAAGAAAGATGCAACACAGAATGTCAGGGTTGAAGAGAACCTAAGAAGATAGCTATTTCAACCTCCCACTCAGTGTAAGTCATATAGTTACATGATCTTAGTCATGGGCAATAGTCACTACTTTGGGGGGGCCTCCTCTATCTTTGTGGGCTTGAGCCCCTATTTAGGAGGTTCCTCCTTATGTTGAGTTAAAAAATTACTATCCACAAGTCCAGTGCCTTCCCCCTTCCACGACTTGGCTCCTTGCTGTTCCCTCCATTCTGACTGACCTCCCTTGCTCTTTCCTCCTGAAACCTTCTAGGCCCGTCTCAGATGCAAAGAAAGGTAAAAAACAACCCCTGCTCTCCAGGGGCTCACAGTCTGATGGGGAAGACAGCATGCAAACATGTCAGACAAGTTATATACAGGATAAATTGGAAATAATTGACAGAATGCAAGGCATTAAAATTACAAAGGAATTCACATAGCAATCCTTATCTTGTTCATGGCACTTGTTATGTTATACCTTGTACCACAGTCATTTGTATACTTGTTTTTTCTACCTTAGACTAGAAGCTTCCTTGTATCCCCCCATGTCAGTCTATCACAGTATTTGGTTTTTGTTGTTGAGTCATTCAGTCATATTCTTAGTGACTCAATCTGGGATTCTCTTGGCAAAGATTTGGGAATGGTTTGCTATTTCCATCTCCAGCTCATTTTACAGAAGATGAAACTGAGGCAAAGAGGGCTAAGTGGTTTGCCCATGGTCACACAGCTAGTAAGTATCTGAGGCTGGATTTGAACTCAGGTGTCAGGGTCTTGCTCTATTCACTGCAGCTTAATTCTAGTTAGTCTAGAGGCAGCTAGGTGGTAGAATGGATAGATGAGTGCCAACAAAATGCCACCGGTTAGAGCTAAGTGGTACAGCTGTTGTCCTGGACCTGGAGTCAGGAAGACCTGAGTTCAGATCCTACCTTAGACACTTCCTGATTGTAATCCTGGGCAAGCCACTTAATATTTTTTTTGCCTCAGTTTCTTCATCTGTAAAAGGGAGATCATAATACCACCTGCCTGCCTTGGTTATTGTGAGGATCCAGTGAGTAAATGTTTTAAAGGACTTTGCAAATCTTAAAGCACTATGTAAATGCTAGCTATTGTTAATAGTCTCTCAGTAAATATTTGCTGAATTAAATTTGTCCTAGTTCTGAAGTGACTCTGAATAATTTGACTCCTCCTGTATAACAGCACTTCACTATTAGAAGATAGCTTTCTGACCTTTTCTTTATCCATCCCTTTTCCAGACCAACCTTGCTAGGTCCTTCAAAAATCTTCATATGACCTATTTTTGGACCATTCATCATCCTATGTGTTACTCTTAAGACAAAATCTTACTTTGCCTCTATTAAATTTTGGCATACAGAATGTAACATGATTCTCCAAACTCCAGATACAATTCTTTGCCACTGAATGCAGTTGGATTATTCATAAATCCTACTTGCTTACTGAAAGCAAAATCATATTGATTTTTTTTTAATATTTGCTGCCCTGTTGACTCATATTTAGTGTTCTACCCCATTAGGTTTTTTTCTCTTTCACATGAACTGTGGTCAAACCCAGTTCTACTATATCCTGCACTTTTACAATTAAGCCTTTTTAAACCAAACTCAGGACTTTGCTTTACCTCCTGGTAACTTTTTTCTAGATGGTTTTTATCTGTTGTTCTAACTTCTTGAGATGTTTTTGAATCTTTTTTTTTGTTTTTGAATCTTGATTAAGACATATAAAACTAGCAAACTCACATCCCCAGTGTCATCCTTGACTCATTCACCATCTCTTCACATATGGTCTATTGCTAAATTTTGTCATGTCTACATTCACACCATCTCTCACTTATATCCCCTTCTCTCCAATTAATACCACTCTACTACAGACCCTCATCATCTCTCACTATTAGGCTATTACAATCTCCTTCTTAGTCTCCTTGTCCCAGGTCTCCACTCCAAACCATCCTCTACTCAGTGACCAAAATGATTTTCCTAAAGCACTGTCTGACCATGTCACTCCCTGCCGCCATGAACTTTTGTTTCTCTGTTTCCTCCAGTTCGTAAATCTCTTTTTTGACTTTTAAAGCCCTTGCTAACTTATAACCTGGTCTTTTCCTACTTTTCCAATTTTCTTCCATTTTATTCCCCTCCAAGTATTTAGTGAGCCACATCCATACCCTTCCTTGCATGTGACCTTCAGTCTCCCACTTGGAACTCCTAGCTCTCTTCAAGACCTAGTTTAAGCTCAACCTTCTTCAAGAGGTACTTTGCCTGGGCTGTTGAAATGGCCTCCTCTTTGGTCTCCCTGGTATATCTTTCCCCACTCCAAACTATCTTCCATCATTTTCTTAAAGTATAGATCTGCCCTTCTCAACATTCTCCTTCTCCATTCAGTAAACTTCAGTAACTCTCTATTAACTCAGGATCCAATAGAAAAACTTGTTTTTGATATTCCAAGCCCTTGACAGTCTGCCCCTTTCCTACCTTTCAAGTTCTTCTGAACATGACTTCACTCCATGCACTTTGTGATCAACTGGCATCCTTACTGTTCCTCATATTTTGTCTCCCATCCTTGACCTTGCATTGGCTGTCTCACATGCCTGGAGGTTTTGCTTTTTTTTTTTTCTGCCTCTTATTCTCCCTGGATAAGATTCAGCTCAAAATCTATTTTCTGGAAGAAGCTTCTTGGTCTGCCTTCCATCTGAGATTGTGAGCCATCAACTCTGCATATATCTTATATGTGCATAATTATTTGCATTTTGTCTGCTCCATTGAAGTGTGAGCTCCTTGAGAGCAGGGAACAGGTATTTGCCTATCTCTGTGGCCCTAGAACTTAAGACAGTGTCTGGCACTTGGTAAGCACTTAATAAATACTTTGTAGACTGACTGACTAGCTTTACTGTAATAAGCATGGCTTTCTTGCATTTCTCATTGTTGAAAATAAGATCCAGTGGGATAAGGCCAAGGGCAGAGCCTTGCGTTATGTTCCTACAGACCTCTATATAAGTTGACATGGATCTGATAATCACGGTGTTTGTCCACTTGTCCGACAAGATATTGTTCTACTGAATTATATCTTCCAGGCCACCTGCCCAGAAACATAAAGTGAAAGATTTTTTCAGATGCCTTATTGAAATAAAAATTCGCCATGTCCTTGGCATTCCACTGATTTTATAACCCTATCCAAAAAGTTAGATTAGCTTACTCTTACTTAATTAAGGTCATAGGATTTGGAGCTGGTCAAGACCTTAGCACTCATTCAGTCCAATTCCCTTATTTCACAAATGATGAAACAGACTCAGAGAGGTGGCAGGACTTTGCCAAGGTAGTGAGTGGCCAAGACAGGATCTGGACATATACAAATCCTCAGACTCTATCTATTCTTCTCTCTGCTAAGATTCTACGCTTGTTTTTAGGGAATTTACACAGACTTCCAATAATTCTAATTTTCATTTCTTAATTTTAATAACAAATTGTGTGAACTGATATAGATTAAAGTAAGCAGAACAATGTCCACAGCAACTGCAAATAATGTAAATGGAAAAGTTCACTAAAATCTGAGTAATTGAAAAACTATTGAAGGTCAAGAAGAAAGGACAAAAGTGAAACACAGGTTCTCCCCCATGACAGACAGGTAGAGGACTGCCATCTCTGTATTAGATATTTTTGCTTCATTGCTCTTCTTTGTCACAATTAAGGATGCAATCCAAAGGAGAATGGAAAACACCTGTGATGGAAGGACAAAAGGATCATGGAATATTGATTTGGAACTGGAAGGGAGGCATCAGTAATAGGTATCTTCCCCCACTCTCCACTTTTGGAGGCAATTGAAGTTACAGACTTGTCGAGGGTCACACAGCTGGTAAGTGTCTGAGGCAGGATTAGAACTTGGGTCCTCCTGGCTCCAGGCCTGGTGCTCTATCCACTGCCCCACCCGTCTGCCTCAAAAGGTATCTTTTTTAAAAAAGAAAATATTTCCGAAGAAACTGGTAAGACTTCTAGGAAATGATGCAGAATGAAATGAGCAGAACTAGGACAACTGATCCAATAAGACACGATGGACTGAAAGAACCTTAGAGGCGATCTTCTCTGATACCTTTGTTGATGAGGAAACTGATTCCCAGAAAGACTGTGACTTGCCTAAGGTCCGGCAGTGGCAGAGTTGGAACTTAAACCCGAGTCCTCTCACTTCACTTCCATTACATAAGAAATTGTTCTAAAGTTTAGCAGTCTGCATAGGAGGAGAAAACAACATAGAACAAACAAGCTGAGATATTAGGAAGCAAAAGAGCCTACCTGTATAACCTTGGACATGTCATTTAATTTCCCTGGGACCCATTTTCCTCAACTGTGAAATGAGATGAGTTAAAATAGGTAACTCCTAGTTTCCTTCCAAAGGACAGCTGGATGGTACAGTGCATAGAGCCCTGGGCCTGAAGTGAGGAAAGCTCATCAAATCTGGCCTCAGATACTTGCTAGCTGCATGACCACAGGTACTCATTTAACCCTGTTTTCCTCAGTTTCCTCATCTGTAAAATGAGCTGGAGAAGGAAGTGGCAAAACAGTCCAATGTCTTTGCCAAGAAAACCTCAAATGTAGTCATGAAGACTTCAACATAACTGAAATAACTGAACAACGAAAAAGGCCCCTTCCAACTCTATGTGGATCCATTTTTTGATCCATAGTCCCATGAAAAGAAAAGGAGACTTTGGGCAAAGATAGCAATGTGAAAGCTTCCAGCAAGACCAGCTTCCCAGAAAAACACTCCAGCAAAGATGAAAAAGCACCAGATGAACAAAAATTCGATTAAATCAAAGATAAACACTATCAACACTGGTGAACAGTAATCAAGTTCTTTCATCCAGTCCAGGACTACACAGGAAGATGGCAGTAAGCCTGCTGGCTCTGTAGTCAGGGGGTCTCAAGCTAGTGTGATTTCAGGTCCTGGCCTGTGCAGCTGTAGAAGGGGGAAAAGCCAATTCTAAGGATATGGCTACATGAGGAGACAGATGGGCTGAGACACCTGGCATGTATCTTCCAGGACACCTGATGCCAGCTGACCTCTGATAGCAGCTCAAGACCCCATACCAGGGGACAGAACCAACTCCCAACAAGTGACTGCACAGTGGGACAGAGGTCAGAATGCATTCCGGATGACTAGGAGACAGAAGGAGGATCCGGGGATTAAAACAGAAGTCAGGGCTTGTTCCCAGGCTTAGTTCCCTGCCCCCTGTCCCAGGGTTGCAGAAGAATGCAGTGAGTGGTGACCAGAACTATGGTAAAGCAACAGCAGTGTCATCCAGATTGTAGTTGGGAATGTATCCAGAACTAGACACTCTATCAAGGGAGTAGAGCCTGGCCTTAGTAAAAAGTTTCAATCCAGGAACTGAGATTGGAGACTTGAGCAAACAGAATAAAGCTAACAACAGAATAAAGAAATACTGTAGGTTAAGAGAAGCTAAAGAGATATAACCAGAAGAAGAGAATGTCTTCGCAATGAGTACATCCAAGCTAAGCCCCAGGAAAAAAATAGTGAGTTGACCACAAAGATTCCTGAGAGTGGATAGAAGAAGTGAAGTAAGGAATTTAAAAAGTCAAGTTAGAGTTCCTGAGGAAAATTGGGAGGAGGATAAATAACTTCAAACAAAAAGGAGAAAACTCTACCCCAAATAGTGAGCTCCACCCAAAAAGAGAATGAAGCAAACGGAACTCAGTGACTTCAGTAGACAAGAAAATATCAGGGGGAAAAATAGAGAAAAGAACACTGAAAAATTGGAAGAACACTATCAAAAACAACTGAGAGAGGTTAAGCACCATTAGACTGCTTGAAAAACATGACCAAACAAAGACCCGAGAATACCATATTTCAAGAAATCTTTAAAGAATTCTACCCAGAACTAGTGAAACAAAGTGAAACTAGTGGAACAAAGTGAAAATAGAATTTACCGATCATCTCCTGAAAGAAATCACAAATTGAACACTTTCAGAAATGTAACAGCTAAAAAATGCAGTTTTTCTAGATCAAAGAAAAGATAGTAGATATTAGACACATTCAGAAAGAAAGAAATTCAAGTATCAAGGAATTACAGGATCATAGCAATTACAGTAAAGGAAAAGAATCTTAGAATATTGTAAATGATCTCCCCCCCGCCCAAAAAAAGAAAAAGAATAAGACTTAAAATCAAGAATGACTTATCTTGATTAAGTAAATATAATTCTACAAAAAGGGGAGGGAATAGAATTTTAGTTGAACAAAGGAATTCCAAGAATTTCTGATGAAAAAATCCAAGCTTGGGCAAAATCTTTATAATATAAACATAGCAGACAAGAGAAACACAGAAAACTAAAGTTTAACAATATCAACAGCTAAATGATCATGAAGTATTAATCCTAATAGGGGAGAAAGGGACAAGAATGCCTTCAGAATTCTATCTTCAAGGGTCACTAAGGGATTAAAGAAAGGTTAAAAATCAAAGTCTGTATGTGGTTTTGTTCTGTTTTCTGATTTGGGTTGGGGAGAAGGGGGAGGAAAAAAATACTTTAGGGCACAAATAAAATAGAATAGGGAGGAACTTAGTATTCTCATAATTGGGGTATACCAGAAAATTATACAAATATGAAGTTAAGGTTGTGGGGGAGCAGGCATTTCATAAACTTTTATCTGAACTGATCAGTGGAGTACTAAATGTAGAGAAATGTGTACATGTGCATACATACACATAGAAAGCAATCTGGTACAGGAATACATTGAATCCAATAGGGAAAATTGGATTCTGGGTCTAGGAAAGGAGAATAATGTTAGGAGAATAGTCAAATAAATTCCAGTTGAGCACAAGGCAGCATGGGATGGGAGGAATTTAAAAGGAGATGGAGAAAAAGCACAAGAAACAGACATATTTAGGTATAAATATGGGAAGAGTAGTCATTTTTCAACAGTAGAGTTATGATGATCAAACCATTCTTCAAGGCACTTTGAAAGCAACCAAAAAGTCATTGAACTGTCCATGCCCTTTGACCTAGGAATACTACTATTAAGCATATACCCCAAAGAGGTAAAAACACAGAAGGAAATGGCCCTTATGTTCAAAGCTCTTTATTAGTATCACTTTCTTTGTTGTTGTAGACAAGACATAGAAAAAAGACAAATTCCCCTCAAATAGTGATTGGTTAAACAAATTGTGACATTAGTGTAATAGGGAGGGTGCAATATTACACCATAGGAAATGACAAAGGGGTCAGATTCAGAGAAACCCTAGATTTGTAGAAATTAATATAAATTAATATTTATTATTAATAAATAATAGAACTAGATAGAACAGCATACACAGTAATCCCAGTAATGTAAAAAAAAAACAGCTTTGAAAGATAATTTAACTGTGTTTGTGTAATGACCATTCATAACTCCAGAACAATGATGAGAAAGCATCTTTCCCACCTTTTGATAGACTAGAGATACAAAATAAGATGTTTCCTCCCATACCTAGTGTGTTGATTTGCTTTGCTTGGTAAACTTACTTGTTACAGGGGAAGAGTTCTATCTGGTGTAGAGTGAGGAGTTTGCCGAGTTGTTATAGTAATGCAAAAGGTTAAGAGTATAAAAATATTGTGTGTGTGTGTGTGTGTGTGTGTGTGTGTGTTAGAAAAGGGCAGAGGCTTAGAAGAAGATACCAACAAATAGGGCAATATTATGTTAAATCAAATATACATTTTTGGAAAAATAAACTTAACATATCAGAAAGTCATAGTTTCATGTACAATACTCTTTTCCCTTCTTTGTGTATTGAAATTTTGCTGTTTTTAATATCTATATTCATTACTTAAGAAAAAAGGAAATTTAAGAAAAATAAAAGGAAATAAATTTCACATTTATCTTTTTCCAGTTGTTGTATCACTGTAGCTTGTGAGTTTCATCTAACCGATGTCAGATCCATCATTGTTTGGTCTTGCTAGGCCCCAGTTTCCTTATGGAACATGATGGCAGTAGAGCTAGTTGGGCATATTGACTATTGTGCCGGATTTGGAGTCAGAAAGACCTGAATTTGAATCTTACCCTACACTTACTAGCTGTGTGACCATGGCAAGTCACTTAACTTCTCTCTCAACCTCAAGTTTACCATCTCTAAACTGGGATAATAATAGCCCCTGCTTCACCAAGTTGTTGCAAGTGTTCAAATAAGATAGTATTTGTAAAGCACTTTGCAAATTTTAAAGCATAAATGACAATAAATTTTAGCTATTTTTAGTATTAATAATTTACCATTGAATGACTTTTGAAGCCTTGCAGCTTCAAGTCTGTGATGCTGTGATTCTTCCAGCACCCCATATTTTACGATTCCCAATGCCAGACTATATGGAAACACAATCTGAAGAGATTTACTTGTTGTACTGTTCAGTGATAATTAATTGCATTGATGTAGAAATGTTTATTCTTATTCCTTTAACAGTGCAGATTGTAATTCCTCCATGCTTCCCCAATCCTGTGTGTAACTCTTTCCATGTCCACTTATAAGTTATTCACTAAGCATCTCTTGTCCCTTCCCCATGCCCCATTCCTGTGCAAGTGGAGATGATCAGCACATGGATCATACCTTGTTCTCACCGTGTAACCAGAACCATCTTTTTCAGCCATACATTTCTCTTATTATCTTTACAACAGGTTTCTTTTCATAGTCCCTTATTTATGTACTATAGGTCCTTATCTTTTCTTTCCTTCTTTCTTTTCTCTCTTTCTCCTCCTTCCTTCTTTCCTTCCTTTCTGTTTCTTTTTTTTCTAGACTTTGTTTCCCTATCTGGCCCAGACTGGAAGTGCGTGAGCCACTTACAGGGACTGATTCACACTGCTCCTCACCAGAAAAGCTTTGACCTACTCCATTTCCAACCTTGGTTGCTTCACCCTTCCTCAGGCAGCACAATTGTCTCCTAATCCCAAGGACTCATCCGTACTTATGCCAGATTGAATTGTGGATACTGGATAGTGTTAGCCCTACTAACAACTCAGAATACCCTCTCTCGAATGACCCACCTGCCTCAGCCTCTCCATAGCAGGGATTACAGACATGTACCACCATTCCTGGCATGATACTCATTTTTACTTCTTTAGAGACTGTAGTGTCCCATGCTTGCAGAATATAATACCACCAATAGGATATTAATATTTTTTAAGGCAGAGACTTAGACACATTAAAAGAGCTTTGTAATCTCCAGAGAGAAGCAGGTTGGACAGCTGGCCTTGAAGCCTGGAAGAGCTCGTCTTAAGTCCTACCTCTAACATATACTAGCTGTGTGACCTCAGGAAGTCGCTTAACATCTCAGTGCTATAGTCAATTTTGTGACTTTGTAAGTGTTGACCTGCACCCATAGTTTCCTCACCTATTCTATACCAGTGTAATAGGTTGGTAGTAATGGTAGTGGTGGTAGAAATAGTGGTAACAATAGTAATTATGGCAATAGTTTTTGGATATTACTTTAAGATTTGCAGAGTGCTTTACAAGTATCTCATTTGCTCATCACAGCAACTCTGTGAAATAGGCACCCCTGTTATCCACATTTTACATAGGAGGATACTGTAGCACAGAAAATTTAAGTGTCTTGCCTAGGGTCCTACAACTAGTAAGTGTCTGATATGAATTCAGATCTTCCCGACTCCAGGCCAGTGCTCTATCCACTGTGCCACCAATCTAACTACAGATCCAGTTTCCTATGTCTATTTCTATAAGGCAGTCACATTTGCTATTCCATTGAATTCTGTCTAAGAGGTATGCACTCATACTAGACTCCAAACAATAGGCACTCTTCATCTACTTGGCTTTTCCTTTGTGGATTCTTTAACAACTCCCAAATTCCTAAAAATCTGAAGTATGCTAGAAATTAAATGTATAGTAATGATATAGAAGCATCATTTTAAATTATAGTACGAATGAGCATCAAGCTTTGTGGCTTGTTTTTATATGTCTTAGGTTTAATGTTTCTTTTCTTGATCCAAAGATTCTGTGCTTTGATGTGCTTTGAGCAATGGTCGTGTCTTATTGTTTGCTTTTATAGGTTCTTGAAAGTCAAGTTTAATTGATTTCTTTTTCAAGAAAGAGAAAATTAATTTAGGTGAATTATATAGAAAAAGTAGTAACTAAAGAGCATGTTTGCTTCTCTTTCTATATAGTTACAAGTCAAAACCTGACAAGTTATCAGCCCAAAGGGTGGATAAAATAAGTAAATTCTTAATAATCTACCTGATATAAAGTAACTAATGATTATAGGATTAGATGAAATCTACATCTGATAGAATAACTATAGAACTACCTGCTATTTAAAGGATTTAGGTGGTCAAATTAACTTCTGTGGTCACAGCATCAGTGAATAGGACTGTTTTCTTCCTGACAAGTAACAAGTCTATCCATCCCATAATCACATCTGCTGTTTTGAGGATAAAGGGATGGACAATTTCATCAGTATGCCTTTTTTAAGACAATGTCACAGAAAAAAAAATGTATAGTGATCATTCATCCTGGAATATCCATCCATTCCTGTGGCTATCTTACATAGGCACATTCCTCCTTCTCCTGTCAGGTTTCTGTCGTTGCCTCCATTTTGGTGACGTGTTCAGGCCAACCAACCTTCATACCTGACTGTCCTACTGCAAACTTTCAACATCATGTCCCCACTTTTAACTCCCTTTGGGGGCCTGTTATCTTCTCTTATTAGAATTTAAGAATGAGGGAAGAACTACCTTTTTTTTGATTGTACTTAGTAAACACTTAATAAATACTAGTTGCTTTGCCTTGTTTCATATCAGCACTGTCATGAGCTGTCTACATAGTTACACAGTCAAGCAGTAACTTTCTTTACACTCAACAATCCCTAGCACACTTTTAGATGTAGTATGTCCCAAACATTACTTGTTAGGATGAATACTGCCTGTTAAAATGGAGGCCTGTATGGTGGTTCAGGCCTGTAATCAGAGGCTGAGATTGATGGATCACTGGAGCTCAGAAGATTTGAGCTGCAGAAGACTAAAGATGATATGGTGTTTTCACTAAATCCAGCACCAAGATGGTGAACCCCTCGGAACAAGAGAGCCACCAGGTTGCCTAACAAGGGACAAAGCAGCCCAGGACAGAAATGGAGCAAATCTCAGCTTCTATGTTGATTGATCCTCAGTGGAATCAGGTGCCAGAATGGTCACTGCCCATCTAACCTGGTGAGCTAGGAAGACCCTGTCTCCCAACTCATCCACATCCACCAACCCAGCTCCCCCCAAGATGAATGGAATTCCTAGTGGTTCACATTCAACTAAAAAAGAAACATGGAGGAAAAAATCTCCTAAAATCCTCAGGCTTTCATTAGACAAAATGGGACAAAGGACTCAGTCAGAAGTGACCTTTGAGAGACTCTGTGTTTTATAGATGAGAAAGCTGAGACCCAGAAAGACTGAATGACTTGTTGAAGGTTATAAGGATAGTGGTAGAGCTTATCATAATGACTTATAGATTATTTGAGCAGAAAGGGGCATTAGAGATCCTCTTATTCCACCCTACTCATTTCACAAATGAGAAAGCTGAGGCTCAGACAAGCTATAATTTAACCCAGATCTCCTGAATCTTAGGTCCAGACTCTTTCTGTTATCCCATGTTGGCTCTTTCTACATATTCAGTGCAATGATCAGCAATGTACTTTCTGGCCTCTGTTTCCATGCTTTTCTTTCTAGGATTCATCTCCTCTACCGCACCACCCCCCCCCAAGTAGAAGTTGCTTGTGTTTGCATCTGCCATATGCTTATATTTGCATAACCACATGCTCAAAAAAAAATTGACCTAGTAAGCTCCTCCAAGAATTTGACATTGATGGGCTTTTCTGCTCACTTTGAAGAAAGAAGCATGTAGCAGTACACTGAGACTAGCTGGAAGCCATCCAAATTCTCCTTGGGAGAAGGATGAATGTATTGCCATGTATTTATTTGAAAAATCTCATCACTGCTAATGAAAGCCTGAGGATCTTAGGCTGAATTTTTTCCCTTTTTCTTCATCCTCAGCCGAACATGTCTCACTCAGAATTTCATTCATTCGAACAAGGGTTTATTTAGCCCATGCTACATCCAGTAGTGTGCTCATTAGGGACTTCTGAATGTAAAGAAGCGTATTCATTCAAATATTGATTAATTACCTACTCTGTGTCAGGACACTAGGCATTAATATAGAGACAGAAAAAGGCAAAGGAATTCTTTCCCCTTTCCCAGAGGAATTTATATTCTGTTGAGAGGAAATAACATGCGCACAGCTAAGTACATTTACCCAAAGTTAAATGCAAAATAATAATGGGGGGAAGGGCATTAACAACTGGGGGGGCAGAAAAGACCCCATATATATCAAGTAGTGCTTGAACAGAGCCTTGAGGGGCATTAGAAATTCTGAGAAGTGGGAGTGAGGAGGGAGTGAATTTTAGGTATGGGGCAACTATCTGTGCAAAGGAATGTTGCATATAGGGGACAGCTAGTAGGACAATTTGGTTGAATTACAGAGCACATGAAGGGAAATAATATTCAATAAGCCTGGCAAGAATTATGACGAGTGTTCTCTGCCTTTAAAGAGCTGCTATTTTTTTCTGGAGAATCAAGACTTAGGTCAGACGTTCAATAATTTTAAAACGATGCTATATGCTGTATATAATAAGCTACCTAGCTGTATTTAAGGAGAGACTGGTTCGATGTTGTGAAACATTGTGATATTTGTGGACTCTCTTAGGAATTCAAATCAATAGAAGAAGAAAAGACTTTAGGAACTTACTATCTTTTAAGTATTTGAGATGTCATATGGAAGAAGAATTAGACTTGTATTGCTTGAAGCAGAAGGAGGAGGAAGAAGAGGACAGCTCTAACCATTAGAGCTGTCTAAAAGTAGCATGGACTACCTGAGGAGTTAATGAGGCAACAAGGCAGGAGGGTGACAGAACTTGGCCTGGGATCAGGATGACCTGGGTTCACATCCAGCTTTAGAACCGTACTAGCTGTAAGACCCTGGGCAAGTCACTTAACCTTTGTCTTCCATGGTTTATTCCACTTTAAAAGGGGGGTGTGTGTGATAATAATAACACCTACCCTCCCAGGATTGTTGTGAGGGTCAAATGAGATAGTATTTGTAAAGCACTTAACACAGGGCCTGGCACAGGGTAAGTGCTTAACAAATTCTTCCTTCCCTCCCTCTCTTCATCCCCTTCTTTTCTTTCCCTTTCTTCCTCCTTTCTTTGCTTCTTCCCTCCCTTCTGTCTTCCCTTCTTTTTCCTTCCTTCTCTCCATCCTCTCACCCTTACTTTCTTTTCTTCTTTCTTTCCTTCCTTCCCTCCCCCTCCTCACAGATGTTAGACAACCACTCATTGGAGGTGTTGCAGACTGTATTTATGCTTTAGCCCAATGACTATTTCTGACACTGTGGCAGACAGTGAAGCTACAAAGCAACCCTCAGAGAGTTCCCAGTCTACTGCGGGAGAAACTTGTATATGTACCTTCATACAAAATAATTATAAATAGAATACATACAAACAAAATAAATACCAGGGTTTTGGGGAGGACTATCATAGCTGCAGGCATCAGGAAAGGCTTCGTGAAGTGTGTGAGCTGGGGATTCTAAGAGATGACAGTGCCTGGTACTCCAGATATGGGAGGCAGCGATGACAGAGGGAATGTCTCATGTGAACACACAGAATGATAACTAGTTGAGCTGGATCAAAGAGTGAATTAAAGAGAGTAAAGCTCAAAAGAAAGGGTGGAGCTGGCTCATGAAGGGTTTTACCAGCCAGACAGAGAAGCTTGTATTTCATCCTAGAGGGAAAAGGGAGTCACTGGAGCTTGTGAAGCAGGGTAGTACCATGGCCAGCCCTGTGCTTTGGTAATGTCACCTTAACCAGATGTGTTGGGTACAGATTGAGATGCTTACACTGGATGACCTCCAAAGTTACTTAAATAGCTAAAATTCCATAATCTTAGGATACTGTGATTTTGGGTTCAGAGAATTGTAGCTCTTTTCATTGGCCACTTAAAGATTTTGTGGCATCCTCTCATTCTTATTGGAAATATAAAAAGAAATTGTTCTTCATTTAGTATCAAATTCATTGTTCATGTATAATGAAGAGTTTGCTATTAAAATGATGATTTCTAGACCTTGATTTATTGTGATTAACAATTCTTCTTCCCCCACTTTCTTTTTCCCTCTTGGTTAATTTCTACTTTAATGATATAAAGCACATCCTTCATGATGAAAAGAATTTCTCCAATCCTAAAGTACTTTGATCCTTTTTTTGTGGGACGTCTGTATTGGTGATGGAGAGGTCCAAGAATTAACAAGATAAGAAGCAGTATGGTTCAGTGAATAGATAGAAAGCCCATCTCAGAGTCAGGAAAACTAAGGTTCAGTCCAAGCCTTTGACATATCCTGGCTATGTAACCTAATCTCTCTGTACCCCCAGGGAATGCTCTGAGATTATAAACTGAAGAGCTCCTTATGATGATGAATTCACAGGTCTAGGCCAAACCTGTGTATGTATGTTATACATATAAGAACATGCATACCTGTATCTAGAAACACACCATCAATTTGTACATATACACATGTGTATGTGCACACATAATGTGTACATATATACGTGTGTAGAGATACGTAAACTACATGGGATAGGAAAGTGCTGTGATTTTCATCCAAAGAGGGATGTCCACAGCACTGACACCACATCTCTACCAAGGTATGCATATGGTATTCCATATGAAACCATGGGGTCTGGAACAAGCCTATGTAGTATGCATATGCCTGTATTTGTATACATGCACACATACATATCTAACACATGTACATGTGCACATACAAATACATGCACATATACCAATAACTACACATAAACATACACATACGTATATATTGCATGCATGTGTAAGTATACTTATAAATATATTTATAAACAATGTGTGTATATAACATAAAACTACATGATAAAGTGGGGCTATGATTTGTATCCAGAGAGAGATAACCCCACAGCATTGACATCACATATCTACCAAGGTGTACATGTGATGTTCCTTACTCTAATAGCTTGATTCTAAAGTTACTGTGTGCTGCAGAGATTAGGCATTTGTCTTTTAAATTATGCTACTTTGCTTTAAACATTAATTTTTCCTATAGGCACACTGAAAAACAGTGATTCAAAGTAGATGTGGTGGGGGAAGCATCAGTGAGTGAGTGTTCCTTTTATAAGGGTCTTCGTGTTGTTAAGAGAAATGATTAAAACTGCCTGAGACACTTGTTGGGAGAATGGCTTATCCTGACTAGTAAAACCATAATGAAAATATCTTCTGGTTAAAAATTATTTCTGTTTAGGAACAGTTGAGATTATTAAAATTCACAGAGACTTTGAGACTCTTATATATAAAGTGGCTCTAGTGAGATGAATCCTGCCAAATTAAATCAGCTTTTACAATGTTTATTCCAGTGCTTTTCTTCTCCTTGGGACCTCACATGTTTTATGAAATCTGGGTGTTTCTGATGGAAAACAAGAGCTAGTTCTCCTGTCCTTTGTCAGGAAGGCATCACCAGATGAGCTGGAAGTGGAGGGGGAGACGTCTAGCTTTGAATTTCTCAGGGCAAGACAAAGAACCACTGGCAGAGTGTGCAATTTCAGCGGGCTTGACAGCCCTGTCATGGATGGACCAGCGTATATCACTAAGTGATATGGATAATGTTGTATAGATGTCACAGAACATAAGAGCTGGAAGAGGTCTTGAGATGCCTGGTCCAGAAGGGAAGTACCATGGCATGGTGCCAAGAGCATGTAGGATCCATAGGACCTGAGTCCAGATCTTGACTGCCTCTTTCCTCAGTTTCTTCATTTGTAAAATGAAGGGGTTGAAACAGATAACTTCTGAGCTCCCTTTCAGCTCTAGATCCTTGAGCCTATGAACTCCTTTGTTTTAAACATGAGGAAACTGAGGCCCAGAAGAGAGACATGGCTTGCCTAAGGTAACAAGTAGCAAGAGACAAAAGTGAAGGCAGCTTAGTTTTTTCTTCTAGAATTTTGTTTTACTGGTCCTTATTAAGATGTGGCTTCCTTATGGAAATTCAGTGAAATCTTGGAATGAGCAAGTAGTTAGATGTCATTTAATTACAGAAGTAAATAGATAAATGAGCCTACTTCCCCAGGGCTGTTAGGAGGCTCAAATGAGGTGGCATAGGTAAAGGCTACTTTGCAAACCTTAAAGTGTCTTCATCTGTAGTCAATATGCCTGCCTGTAGGCATGTACCAACATGTTTGTATCTAAAAGTGATTAGAATCATGGAACTTTAGAATAATAGAACTTCAGGGCAAAAAGGGACCTTGGTGATCCCCTAGTCTAGCAGCTCTTGCCTCATTTTACAGATAGGAAAACCAAGTCTCAAAGCAATTGAACTGACTCATCCAAAGTCACAAAGCTAGTAAGTAACTAGACCAGAACCCAAATCTCTCATCTCCTAGTCCAGTGTTCTTTTTTGGACGAGGACTATCTACTGCCTCTTTCTGTGTCCTCAGTGTTAGTATAGTGCCTGACACATAGTAGTCACCTAACAAATAATTGATCCATTGTTTTTGTTCTATAATGTACCAGACATTAAGAAAAGAAAAGAAAGAAAAATTGTTTCAAAGTGGTCAATTACCCCTTCTTCCCCTCAAAATGATAAAACTTTTCGCAACTTGGACCCTTTCTAGTCTTTTCACACATCCCTCTCACTCTAGCCACATTGGATTATTTGCTTTTCCTCATTACCCATAGCACTGATTCTTTCCTTCCTCACTTGTGCCTCTTGGAATTGTAGGTTTGCTACACCCAGTGCTACGGAGTCCTACTCCTACACTACAATTCCTACACTCAGCACCTTCTACATGAAGCCTTTCTTGTTTCCCTTAGCTCTTAATGCCATTTCTCCCAAAACAACATTATATTCCTTTTTTCTGTGTTTTCAGTATATGTCTAACAGACAGTGTGGTAGAGTGAATAGAACATGAATCATACCCCAAAAGGTGTCTGAGAGAAAAGAAAAAGTTGGAAATTTTACCCAACAACTGGGAAAGATCTAATAAATAATAGTGCATGAATGTAGTGGGATGTTATTGCATAGTGAGGAGGGATGTACATGAAAGATTCAGAGAAATACGGGGAACATATATTAAATGGGACAAAGTGAAGAAAGAGCCAAAAGTACAATGTAGAAAATTATTAACTTTAAAAGGCAACAAATCAGCTCAAAAACAGTGGACAAAATCCATACAAATTTAAAGTATAAAACCTTCCTTTCTTTTTAACAAATTATACAAAATTTAACAAATTAACAAAGTAAGATCACAGCAGATAGTTGAAATCTCTTTCTTTCAGTTTTGCCGTTAACTCTTTGTGAGATTAGATGTTGTAGGAAGTGTGACCAGAAGGAGGGATCCATGTGCTTTGTGGAAACAAAACTATCCAAATGATGAGACTACAGATGATCAACAGAAAGTAGGGGCTTTTTAAGAATTGACTGTACGTCTCAAGGTCAAAAAACATGAAGGATAAGATCAAATAATATGAAACCAAGACTGTCTTAGACATTGAAAGCAGAGATGATTACCCAATGCCCATACACAGAGCTGCCAGGCAAGACTAAGGTATGATTGTGAATCATGGAAGAATGGCTTAAGGGTTTTTCAGAGTATTTATATGAGGGGAAAGCACAAGTTATGAATTTCAGGGGTGTGGTTTCAAAAGAAAATTGTAGAGTAACTGAGAATGGCTTTGTAAACTCTGGTAAGTTTCTTGTTAAAAAGAATCTGGAATAATACAACAGACATTGCTAAAATGCTGACTGAGTGCTGAGCACTGTATTAGGTGCAAGGAGGAAA
>JAJHZJ010000922.1:1052500-1082101 GCA_023548195.1 Bettongia penicillata ogilbyi | reverse complement strand
GTTGTTCTAACTTCTTGAGATGTTTTTGAATCTTTTTTTTTGTTTTTGAATCTTGATTAAGACATATAAAACTAGCAAACTCACATCCCCAGTGTCATCCTTGACTCATTCACCATCTCTTCACATATGGTCTATTGCTAAATTTTGTCATGTCTACATTCACACCATCTCTCACTTATATCCCCTTCTCTCCAATTAATACCACTCTACTACAGACCCTCATCATCTCTCACTATTAGGCTATTACAATCTCCTTCTTAGTCTCCTTGTCCCAGGTCTCCACTCCAAACCATCCTCTACTCAGTGACCAAAATGATTTTCCTAAAGCACTGTCTGACCATGTCACTCCCTGCCGCCATGAACTTTTTTTTCTCTGTTTCCTCCAGTTCGTAAATCTCTTTTTTGACTTTTAAAGCCCTTGCTAGCTTATAACCTGGTCTTTTCCTACTTTTCCAATTTTCTTCCATTTTATTCCCCTCCAAGTATTTAGTGAGCCACATCCATACCCTTCCTTGCATGTGACCTTCAGTCTCCCACTTGGAACTCCTAGCTCTCTTCAAGACCTAGTTTAAAGCTCAACCTTCTTCAAGAGGTCCTTTGCCTGGGCTGTTGAAATGGCCTCCTCTTTGGTCTCCCTGGTATATCTTTCCCCACTCCAAACTATCCTCCATCATTTTCTTAAAGTGTAGATCTGCCCTTCTCAACATTCTCCTTCTCCATTCAGTAAACTTCAGTAACTCTCTATTAACTCAGGATCCAATAGAAAAACTTGTTTTTGATATTCCAAGCCCTTGACAGTCTGCCCCTTTCCTACCTTTCAAGTTCTTCTGAACATGACTTCACTCCATGCACTTTGTGATCAACTGGCATCCTTACTGTTCCTCATATTTTGTCTCCATCCTTGACCTTGCATTGGCTGTCTCACATGCCTGGAGGTTTTGCTTTTTTTTTTTTCTGCCTCTTATTCTCCCTGGATAAGATTCAGCTCAAAATCTATTTTCTGGAAGAAGCTTCTTGGTCTGCCTTCCATTTGAGATTGTGAGCCATCAACTCTGCATATATCTTATATGTGCATAATTATTTGCATTTTGTCTACTCCATTGAAGTGTGAGCTCCTTGAGAGCAGGGAACAGGTATTTGCCTATCTCTATGGCCCTAGAACTTAAGACAGTGTCTGGCACTTGGTAAGCACTTAATAAATACTTTGTAGACTGACTGACTAGCTTTACTGTAATAAGCATGGCTTTCTTGCAGTGCTCATTGTTGAAAATAAGATCCAGTGGGATAAGGCCAAGGGCAGAGCCTTGCGTTATGTTCCTACAGACCTCTATATAAGTTGACATGGATCTGATAATCACGGTGTTTGTCCACTTGTCTGACAAGATATTGTTCTACTGAATTATATCTTCCAGGCCACCTGCCCAGAAACATAAAGTGAAAGATTTTTTTCAGATGCCTTATTGAAATAAAAATTCGCCATGTCCTTGGTATTCCACTGATTTTATAACCCTGTCCAAAAAGTTAGATTAGCTTGCTGTTACTTAATTAAGGTCATAGGATTTGGAGCTGGCCAGGACCTTAGCACTCATTCAGTCCAATTCCCTTATTTCACAAATGATGAAACAGACTCAGAGAGGTGGCAGGACTTTGCCAAGGTAGTGAGTGGCCAAGACAGGATCTGGACATATACAAATCCTCAGTCTCTATCTATTCTTCTCTCTGCTAAGATTCTACGCTTGTTTTTAGGGAATTTACACAGACTTCCAATAATTCTAATTTTCATTTCTTAATTTTAATAACAAATTGTGTGAACTGATATAGATTAAAGTAAGCAGAACAATGTCTACAGCAACTGCAAATAATGTAAATGGAAAAGTTCACTAAAATCTGAGTAATTGAAAAACTATTGAAGGTCAAGAAGAAAGGACAAAAGTGAAACACAGGTTCTCCCCCATGACAGACAGGTAGAGGACTGCCATCTCTGTATTAGATATTTTTGCTTCATTGCTCTTCTTTGTCACAATTAAGGATGCAATCCAAAGGAGAATGGAAAACACCTGTGATGGAAGGACAAAAGGATCATGGAATATTGATTTGGAACTGGAAGGGAGGCATCAGTAATAGGTATCTTCCCCCACTCTCCACTTTTGGAGGCAATTGAAGTTAAAGACTTGTCGAGGGTCACACAGCTGGTAAGTGTCTGAGGCAGGATTAGAACTTGGGTCCTCCTGGCTCCACGCCTGGTGCTCTATCCACTGCCCCACCCGTCTGCCTCAAAAAGTATCTTTTTTAAAAAAGAAAATATTTCCGAAGAAACTGGTAAGACTTCTAGGAAATGATGCAGAATGAAATGAGCAGAACTAGGACAACTGATCCAATAAGACACGATGAACTGAAAGAACCTTAGAGGCGATCTTCTCTGATTCCTTTGTTGATGAGGAAACTGATTCCCAGAAAGACTGTGACTTGCCTAAGGTCCGGCAGTGGCAGAGTTGAAACTTAAACCCGAGTCCTCTCACTTCACTTCCATTACATAAGAAATTGTTCTAAAGTTTAGCAGTCTGCATAGGAGGAGAAAACAACATAGAACAAACAAGCTGAGATCTTAGGAAGCAAAAGAGCCTACCTGTATAACCTTGGGACATGTCATTTAATTTCCCTGGGACCCATTTTCCTCAACTGTGAAATGAGATGAGTTAAAATAGATAACTCCTAGTTTCCTTCCAAGGACAGCTGGATGGTACAGTGCATAGAGCCCTGGGCCTGAAATGAGGAAAGCTCATCAAATTTGGCCTCAGATACTTGCTAGCTGCATGACCACAGGTACTCATTTAACCCTGTTTTCCTCAGTTTCCTCATTTGTAAAATGAGCTGGAGAAGGAAGTGGCAAAACAGTCCAATGTCTTTGCCAAGAAAACCTCAAATGTAGTCATGAAGACTTCAACATAACTGAAATAACTGAACCAACGATAAAGGCCCCCTTCCAACTCTATGTGGATCCATTTTTTGATCCATAGTCCCATGAAAAGAAAAGGAGACTTTGGGCAAAGATAGCAATGTGAAAGACTTCCAGCAAGACCAGCTTCCCAGAAAAAAACCACTCCAGCAACCAAGATGAAAAAGCACCAGATGAACAAAAATTCGATTAAATCAAAGATAAACACTATCAACACTGGTGTAACAGTAATCAAGTTCTTTCATCAGTCCAGGACTACACAGGAAGATGGCAGCAAGCCTGCTGGCTCTGTAGTCAGGGGGTCTCAAGCCAGTGTGATTTCAGGTCCTGGCCTGTGCAGCTGTAGAAGAGGGAAAAGCCAATTCTAAGGATATGGCTACATGAGGAGACAGATGGGCTGAGACACCTGGCATGTATCTTCCAGGACACCTGATGCCAGCTGACCTCTGATAGCAGCTCAAGACCCCATACCAGGGGACAGAACCAACTCCCAACAAGTGACTGCACAGTGGGACAGAGGTCAGAATGCATTCCGGATGACTAGGAGACAGAAGGAGGATCCGGGGATTAAAACAGAAGTCAGGGCTTGTTCCAGGCTTAGGTTCCCTGCCCCCTGTCCCAGGGTTGCAGAAGAATGCAGTGAGTGGTGACCAGAACTATGGTAAAGCAACAGCAGTGTCATCCAGATTGTAGTTGGGAATGTATCCAGAACTAGACACTCTATCAAGGGAGTAGAAGCCTGGCCTTAGTAAAAAGTTTCAATCCAGGAACTGAGATTGGAGACTTGAGGCAAACAGAATAAAGCTAACAACAGAATAAAGAAATACTGTAGGTTAAGAGAAACTAAAGAGATATAACCAGAAGAAGAGAATGTCTTCGCAATGAGTACATCCAAGCTAAGCCCCAGGAAAAAAATAGTGAGTTGACCACAAAGATTCCTGAGAGTGGATAGAAGAAGTGAAGTAAGGAATTTAAAAAGTCAAGTTAGAGTTCCTGAGGAAAATTGGGAGGAGGATAAATAACTTCAAACAAAAAGGAGAAAACTCTATCCCAAATAGTGAGCTCCACCCAAAAAGAGAATGAAGCAAACAGAACTCAGTGACTTCAGTAGACAAGAAATATCAGGGGGAAAAATAGAGAAAAGAACACTGAAAAATTGGAAGAACACTATCAAAAACAACTGAGAGAGGTTAAGCACCATTAGACTGCTTGAAAAACATGACCAAACAAAGACCCGAGAATACCATATTTCAAGAAATCTTTAAAGAATTCTACCCAGAACTAGTGAAACAAGTGAAACTAGTGGAACAAAGTGAAAATAGAATGTACCGATCATCTCCTGAAAGAAATCACAAATTGAACACTTTCAGAAATGTAACAGCTAAAAAATGCAGTTTTTCTAGATCAAAGAAAAGATAGTAGATATTAGACACATTCAGAAAGAAAGAAATTCAAGTATCAAGGAATTACAGGATCATAGCAATTACAGTAAAGGAAAAGAATCTTAGAATATTGTAAATGATCTCCCCCCCGCCCAAAAAAGAAAAAGAATAAGACTTAAAATCAAGAATGACTTATCTTGATTAAGTAAATATAATTCTACAAAAAGGGGAGGGAATAGAATTTTAGTTGAACAAAGGAATTCCAAGAATTTCTGATGAAAAAATCCAAGCTTGGGCAAAATCTTTATAATATAAACATAGCAGACAAGAGAAACACAGAAGACTAAAGTTTAACAATATCAACAGCTAAATGATTATGAAGTATTAATCCTAATAGGGGAGAAAGGGACAAGATGCCTTCAGAATTCTATCTTCAAGGGTCACTAAGGGATTAAAGAAAGGTTAAAAATCAAAGTCTGTATGTGGTTTTGTTCTGTTTTCTGATTTGGGTTGGGGAGAAGGGGGAGGAAAAAAATACTTTAGGGCACAAATAAAATAAAATAGGGAGGAACTTACTATTCTCATAATTGGGGTATACCAAAAATTATACAAATATGAAGTTAAGGTTGTGGGGGAGCAGGCATTTCATAAACTTTTATCTGAACTGATCAGTGGAGTACTAAATGTAGAGAAATGTGTACATGTGCATACATACACATAGAAAGCAATCTGGTACAGGAATACATTGAATCCAATAGGGAAATTGGATTCTGGGTCTAGGAAAGGAGAATAATGTTAGAGAATAGTCAAATAAATTCCAGTTGAGCACAAGGCAGCATGGGATGGGAGGAATTTAAAAGGAGATGGAGAAAAAGCACAAGAAACAGACATATTTAGGTATAAATATGGGAAGAGTAGTCATTTTTCAACAGTAGTTTATGATGATCAAACCATTCTTCAAGGCACTTTGAAAAGCAACCAAAAAGTCATTGAACTGTCCATGCCCTTTGACCTAGAATACTACTATTAAGCATATACCCCAAAGAGGTAAAAACACAGAAGGAAATGGCCCTTATGTTCAAAGCTCTTTATTAGTATCACTTTCTTTGTTGTTGTAGACAAGACAGAAAAAAGACAAATTCCCCTCAAATAGTGATTGGTTAAACAAATTGTGACATTAGTGTAATAGGGAGGGTGCAATATTACACCATAGGAAATGACAAAGGGGTCAGATTCAGAGAAACCCTAGATTTGTAGAAATTAATATAAATTAATATTTATTATTAATAAATAATAGAACTAGATAGAACAGCATACACAGTAATCCCAGTAATGTAAAAAAAAAACAGCTTTGAAAGATAATTTAACTGTGTTTGTGTAATGACCATTCATAACTCCAGAACAATGATGAGAAAGCATCTTTCCCACCTTTTGATAGACTAGAGATACAAAATAAGATGTTTCCTCCCATACCTAGTGTGTTGATTTGCTTTGCTTGGTAAACTTACTTGTTACAGGGGAAGAGTTCTATCTGGTGTAGAGTGAGGGAGTTTGCCGAGTTGTTATAGTAATGCAAAAGGTTAAGAGTATAAAAATATTGTGTGTGTGTGTGTGTTAGAAAAGGGCAGAGGCTTAGAAGAAGATACCAACAAATAGGGCAATATTATGTTAAATCAAATATACATTTTTGGAAAAATAAACTTAACATATCAGAAAGTCATAGTTTCATGTACAATACTCTTTTCCCTTCTTTGTGTATTGAAATTTTGCTGTTTTTAATATCTATATTCATTACTTAAGAAAAAAGGAAATTTAAGAAAAATAAAAGGAAATAAATTTCACATTTATCTTTTTCCAGTTGTTGTATCACTGTAGCTTGTGAGTTTCATCTAACCGATGTCAGATCCATCATTGTTTGGTCTTGCTAGGCCCAGTTTCCTTATGGAACATGATGGCAGTAGAGCTAGTTGGGCATATTGACTATTGTGCCGGATTTGGAGTCAGAAAGACCTGAATTTGAATCTTACCCTACACTTACTAGCTGTGTGACCATGGCAAGTCACTTAACTTCTCTCTCAACCTCAAGTTTACCCATCTCTAAACTGGGATAATAATAGCCCCTGCTTCACCAAGTTGTTGCAAGTGTTCAAATAAGATAGTATTTGTAAAGCACTTTGCAAATTTTAAAGCATAAATGACAATAAATTTTAGCTATTTTTAGTATTAATAATTTACCATTGAATGACTTTTGAAGCCTTGCAGCTTCAAGTCTGTGATGCTGTGATTCTTCCAGCACCCCATATTTTACGATTCCCAATGCCAGACTATATGGAAACACAATCTGAAGAGATTTACTTGTTGTACTGTTCAGTGATAATTAATTGCATTGATGTAGAAATGTTTATTCTTATTCCTTTAACAGTGCAGATTGTAATTCCTCCATGCTTCCCCAATCCTGTGTGTAACTCTTTCCATGTCCACTTATAAGTTATTCACTAAGCATCTCTTGTCCCTTCCCCATGCCCCATTCCTGTGCAAGTGGAGATGATCAGCACATGGATCATACCTTGTTCTCACCGTGTAACCAGAACCATCTTTTTCAGCCATACATTTCTCTTATTATCTTTACAACAGGTTTCTTTTCATAGTCCCTTATTTATGTACTATAGGTCCTTATCTTTTCTTTCCTTCTTTCTTTCTTTTTCTCTCTTTCTCTTCCTTCCTTCTTTCCTTCCTTTCTGTTTCTTTTTTTTCTAGACTTTGTTTCCCTATCTGGCCCAGACTGGAAGTGCGTGAGCCACTTACAGGGACTGATTCACACTGCTCCTCACCAGAAAAGCTTTGACCTACTCCATTTCCAACCTTGGTTGCTTCACCCTTCCTCAGGCAGCACAATTGTCTCCTAATCCCAAGGACTCATCCGTACTTATGCCAGATTGAATTGTGGATACTGGATAGTGTTAGCCCTACTAACAACTCAGAATACCCTCTCTCGAATGACCCACCTGCCTCAGCCTCTCCATAGCAGGGATTACAGACATGTACCACCATTCCTGGCATGATACTCATTTTTACTTCTTTAGAGACTGTAGTGTCCCATGCTTGCAGAATATAATACCACCAATAGGATATTAATATTTTTTAAGGCAGAGACTTAGACACATTAAAAGAGCTTTGTAATCTCCAGAGAGAAGCAGGTTGGACAGCTGGCCTTGAAGCCTGGAAGAGCTCGTCTTAAGTCCTACCTCTAACATATACTAGCTGTGTGACCTCAGGAAGTCGCTTAACATCTCAGTGCTATAGTCAATTTTGTGACTTTGTAAGTGTTGACCTGCACCCATAGTTTCCTCACCTATTCTATACCAGTGTAATAGGTTCGTAGTAATGGTAGTGGTGGTAGAAATAGTGGTAACAATAGTAATTATGGCAATAGTTTTTGGATATTACTTTAAGATTTGCAGAGTGCTTTACAAGTATCTCATTTGCTCATCACAGCAACTCTGTGAAATAGGCACCCCTGTTATCCACATTTTACATAGGAGGATACTGTAGCACAGAAAATTTAAGTGTCTTGCCTAGGGTCCTACAACTAGTAAGTGTCTGATATGAATTCAGATCTTCCCGACTCCAGGCCCAGTGCTCTATCCACTGTGCCACCAATCTAACTACAGATCCAGTTCCTATGTCTAATTTCTATAAGGCAGTCACATTTGCTATTCCATTGAATTCTGTCTAAGAGGTATGCACTCATACTAGACTCCAAACAATAGGCACTCTTCATCTACTTGGCTTTTCCTTTGTGGATTCTTTAACAACTCCCAAATTCCTAAAAATCTGAAGTATGCTAGAAATTAAATGTATAGTAATGATATAGAAGCATCATTTTAAATTATAGTACGAATGAGCATCAAGCTTTGTGGCTTGTTTTTATATGTCTTAGGTTTAATGTTTCTTTTCTTGATCCAAAGATTCTGTGCTTTGATGTGCTTTGAGCAATGGTCGTGTCTTATTGTTTGCTTTTATAGGTTCTTGAAAGTCAAGTTTAATTGATTTCTTTTTCAAGAAAGAGAAAATTAATTTAGGTGAATTATATAGAAAAAGTAGTAACTAAAGAGCATGTTTGCTTCTCTTTCTATATAGTTACAAGTCAAAACCTGACAAGTTATCAGCCCAAAGGGTGGATAAAATAAGTAAATTCTTAATAATCTACCTGATATAAAGTAACTAATGATTATAGGATTAGATGAAATCTACATCTGATAGAATAACTATAGAACTACCTGCTATTTAAAGGATTTAGGTGGTCAAATTAACTTCTGTGGTCACAGCATCAGTGAGTAGGACTGTTTTCTTCCTGACAAGTAACAAGTCTATCCGTCCCATAATCACATCTGCTGTTTTGAGGATAAAGGGATGGACAATTTCATCAGTATGCCTTTTTTAAGACAATGTCACAGAAAAAAAAATGTATAGTGATCATTCATCCTGGAATATCCATCCATTCCTGTGGCTATCTTACATAGGCACATTCCTCCTTCTCCTGTCAGGTTTCTCTCGTTGCCTCCATTTTGGTGACATGTTCAGGCCAACCAACCTTCATACCTGACTGTCCTACTGCAAACTTTCAACATCATGTCCCCACTTTTAACTCCCTTTGGGGGCCTGTTATCTTCTCTTATTAGAATTTAAGAATGAGGGAAAGAACTACCTTTTTTTTTGGATTGTACTTAGTAAACACTTAATAAATACTAGTTGCTTTGCCTTGTTTCATATCAGCACTGTCATGAGCTGTCTACATAGTTACACAGTCAAGCAGTAACTTTCTTTACACTCAACAATCCCTAGCACACTTTTAGATGTAGTATGTCCCAAACATTACTTGTTAGGATGAATACTGCCTGTTAAAATGGAGGCCTGCATGGTGGTTCAGGCCTGTAATCAGAGGCTGAGATTGATGGATCACTGGAGCTCAGAAGATTTGAGCTGCAGAAGACTAAAGATGATATGGTGTTTTCACTAAATCCAGCACCAAGATGGTGAACCCCTCAGAACAAGAGAGCCACCAGGTTGCCTAACAAGGGACAAAGCAGCCCAGGACAGAAATGGAGCAAATCTCAGCTTCTGTGTTGATTGATCCTCAGTGGAATCAGGTGCCAGAATGGTCACTGCCCATCTAACCTGGTGAGCTAGGAAGACCCTGTCTCCCAACTCACCCACATCCACCAACCCAGCTCCCCCCAAGATGAATGGAATTCCTAGTGGTTCACATTCAACTGAAAAAGAAACATGGAGGAAAAAATCTCCTAAAATCCTCAGGCTTTCATTAGACAAAATGGGACAAAGGACTCAGTCAGAAGTGACCTTTGAGAGACTCTGTGTTTTATAGATGAGAAAGCTGAGACCCAGAAATATTGAATGACTTGTTGAAGGTTATAAGGATAGTGGTAGAGCTTATCATAATGACTTATAGATTATTTGAGCAGAAAGGGGCATTAGAGATCCTCTTATTCCACCCTACTCATTTCACAAATGAGAAAGCTGAGGCTCAGACAAGCTATAATTTTAACCCAGATCTCCTGAATCTTAGGTCCAGACTCTTTCTGTTATCCCATGTTGGCTCTTTCTACATATTCAGTGCAATGATCAGCAATGTACTTTCTGGCCTCTGTTTCCATGCTTTTCTTTCTAGGATTCATCTCCTCTACCACACCACACCCCCCCCAAGTAGAAGTTGCTTGTGTTTGCATCTGCCATATGCTTATATTTGCATAACCACATGCTCAAAAAAAATTGACCTAGTAAGCTCCTCCAAGAATTTGACATTGATGGGCTTTTCTGCTCACTTTGAAGAAAGAAGCATGTAGCAGTACACTGAGACTAGCTGGAAGCCATCCAAATTCTCCTTGGGAGAAGGATGAATGTATTGCCATGTATTTATTTGAAAAATCTCATCACTGCTAATGAAAGCCTGAGGATCTTAGGCTGAATTTTTTCCCTTTTTCTTCATCCTCAGCCGAACATGTCTCACTCAGAATTTCATTCATTCGAACAAGGGTTTATTTAGCCCATGCTACATCCAGGAGTGTGCTCATTAGGGACTTCTGAATGTAAAGAAGTGTATTCATTCAAATATTGATTAATTACCTACTCTGTGTCAGGACACTAGGCATTAATATAGAGACAGAAAAAGGCAAAGGAATTCTTTCCCCTTTCCCAGAGGAATTTATATTCTGTTGAGAGGAAATAACATGCGCACAGCTAAGTACATTTACCCAAAGTAAATGCAAAATAATAATGGGGGGAAGGGCATTAACAACTGGGGGGGCAGAAAAGACCCCATATATATCAAGTAGTGCTTGAACAGAGCCTTGAGGGGCATTAGAAATTCTGAGAAGTGGGAGTGAGGAGGGAGTGAATTTTAGGTATGGGGCAACTATCTGTGCAAAGGAATGTTGCATATAGGGGACAGCTAGTAGGACAATTTGGTTGAATTACAGAGCACATGAAGGGAAATAATATTCAATAAGCCTGGCAAGAATTATGACGAGTGTTCTCTGCCTTTAAAGAGCTGCTATTTTTTTCTGGAGAATCAAGACTTAGGTCAGACATTCAATAATTTTAAAACGATGCTATATGCTGTATATAATAAGCTACCTAGCTGTATTTAAGGAGAGACTGGTTCGATGTTGTGAAACATTGTGATATTTGTGGACTCTCTTAGGAATTCAAATCAATAGAAGAAGAAAAGACTTTAGGAACTTACTATCTTTTAAGTATTTGAGATGTCATATGGAAGAAGAATTAGACTTGTATTGCTTGAAGCAGAAGGAGGAGGAAGAAGAGGACAGCTCTAACCATTAGAGCTGTCTAAAAGTAGCATGGACTACCTGAGGAGTTAATGAGGCAACAAGGCAGGAGGGTGACAGAACTTGGCCTGGGATCAGGATGACCTGGGTTCACATCCAGCTTTAGAACCGTACTAGCTGTAAGACCCTGGGCAAGTCACTTAACCTTTGTCTTCCATGGTTTATTCCACTTTAAAAGGGGGGTGTGTGTGATAATAATAACACCCACCTCCCAGGATTGTTGTGAGGGTCAAATGAGATAGTATTTGTAAAGCACTTAACACAGGGCCTGGCACAGGGTAAGTGCTTAATAAATTCTTCCTTCCCTCCCTCTCTTCATCCCTTCTTTTCTTTCCCTTTCTTCCTCCTTTCTTTGCTTCTTCCCTCCCTTCTGTCTTCCCTTCTTTTTCCTTCCTTCTCTCCATCCTCTCACCCTTACTTCTTTTCTTCTTTCTTTCCTTCCTTCCCTCCCCCTCCTCACAGATGTTAGACAACCACTCATTGGAGGTGTTGCAGACTGTATTTATGCTTTAGCCCAATGACTATTTCTGACACTGTGGCAGACAGTGAAGCTACAAAGCAACCCTCAGAGAGTTCCCAGTCTACTGCGGGAGAAACTTGTATATGTACCTTCATACAAAATAATTATAAATAGAATACATACAAACAAAATAAATACCAGGGTTTTGGGGAGGACTATCATAGCTGCAGGCATCAGGAAAGGCTTCGTGAAGTGTGTGAGCTGGGGATTCTAAGAGATGACAGTGCCTGGTACTCCAGATATGGGAGGCAGCGATGACAGAGGGAATGTCTCATGTGAACACACAGAATGATAACTAGTTGAGCTGGATCAAAGAGTGAATTAAAGAGAGTAAAGCTCAAAAGAAAGGGTGGAGCTGGCTCATGAAGGGTTTTACCAGCCAGACAGAGAAGCTTGTATTTCATCCTAGAGGGAAAAGGGAGTCACTGGAGCTTGTGAAGCAGGGTAGTACCATGGCCAGCCCTGTGCTTTGGTAATGTCACCTTAACCAGATGTGTTGGGTACAGATTGAGATGCTTACACTGGATGACCTCCAAAGTTACTTAAATAGCTAAAATTCCATAATCTTAGGATACTGTGATTTTGGGTTCAGAGAATTGTAGCTCTTTTCATTGGCCACTTAAAGATTTTGTGGCATCCTCTCATTCTTATTGGAAATATAAAAAGAAATTGTTCCTCATTTAGTATCAAATTCATTGTTCATGTATAATGAAGAGTTTGCTATTAAAATGATGATTTCTAGACTTTGATTTATTGTGATTAACAATTCTTCTTCCCCCACTTTCTTTTTTCCTCTTGGTTAATTTCTACTTTAATGATATAAAGCACATCCTTCATGATGAAAAGAATTTCTCCAATCCTAAAGTACTTTGATCCTTTTTTTGTGGGACGTCTGTATTGGTGATGGAGAGGTCCAAGAATTAACAAGATAAGAAGCAGTATGGTTCAGTGAATAGACAGAAAGCCCATCTCAGAGTCAGGAAAACTAAGGTTCAGTCCAAGCCTTTGACATATCCTGACTATGTAACCTAATCTCTCTGTACCCCCAGGGAATGCTCTGAGATTATAAACTGAAGAGCTCCTTATGATGATGAATTCACAGGTCTAGGCCAAACCTGTGTATGTATGTTATACATATAAGAACATGCATACCTGTATCTAGAAACACACCATCAATTTGTACATATACACATGTGTATGTGCACACATAATGTGAACATATATACGTGTGTAGAGATACGTAAACTACATTGGATAGGAAAGTGCTGTGATTTTCATCCAAAGAGGGATGTCCACAGCACTGACACCACATCTCTACCAAGGTATGCATATGGTATTCCATATGAAACCACGGGTCTGGAACAAGCCTATGTAGTATGCATATGCCTGTATTTGTATACATGCACACATACATATCTAACACATGTACATGTGCACATACAAATACATGCACATATACCAATAACTACACATAAACATACACATACGTATATATTGCATGCATGTGTAAGTATACTTATAAATATATTTATAACAAAGTGTGTATATAACATAAAACTACATGATAAAGTGGGGCTATGATTTGTATCCAGAGAGAGATAACCCACAGCATTGACATCACATATCTACCAAGGTGTACATGTGATGTCCCTTACTCTAATAGCTTGATTCTAAAGTACTGTGTGCTGCAGAGATTAGGCATTTGTCTTTTAAATTATGCTACTTTGCTTTAAACATTAATTTTCCTATAGGCACACTGAAAAACAGTGATTCAAAGTAGATGTGGTGGGGGAAGCATCAGTGAGTGAGTGTTCCTTTTATAATGGTCTTTGTGTTGTTAAGAGAAATGATTAAAACTGCCTGAGACACTTGTTGGGAGAATGGCTTATCCTGACTAGTAAAACCATAATGAAAATATCTTCTGGTTAAAATTATTTCTGTTTAGGAACAGTTGAGATTATTAAAATTCACAGAGACTTTGAGACTCTTACATATAAAGTGGCTCTAGTGAGATGAATCCTGCCAAATTAAATCAGCTTTTACAATGTTTATTCCAGTGCTTTTCTTCTCCTTGGGACCTCACATGTTTTATGAAATCTGGGTGTTTCTGATGGAAAACAAGAGCTAGTTCTCCTGTCCTTTGTCAGGAAGGCATCACCAGATGAGCTGGAAGTGGAGGGGGAGACGTCTAGCTTTGAATTTCCAGGGCAAGACAAAGAACCACTGGCAGAGTGTGCAATTTCAGCGGGCTTGACAGCCCTGTCATGGATGGACCAGCGTATATCACTAAGTGATATGGATAATGTTGTATAGATGTCACAGAACATCAGAGCTGGAAGAGGTCTTGAGATGCCTGGTCCAGAAGGGAAGTACCATGGCATGGTGCCAAGAGCATGTAGGATCCATAGGACCTGAGTCCAGATCTTGACTGCCTCTTTCCTCAGTTTCTTCATTTGTAAAATGAAGGGGTTGAAACAGATAACTTCTGAGCTCCCTTTCAGCTCTAGATCCTTGAGCCTATGAACTCCTTTGTTTTAAACATGAGGAAACTGAGGCCCAGAAGAGAGACATGGCTTGCCTAAGGTAACAAGTAGCAAGAGACAAAAGTGAGGGCAACTTAGTTTTTTCTTCTAGAATTTTGTTTTACTGGTCCTTATTAAGATGTGGCTTCCTTATGGAAATTCAGTGAAATCTTGGAATGAGCAAGTAGTTAGATGTCATTTAATTACAGAAGTAAATAGATAAATGGGCCTACTTCCCAGGGCTGTTACGAGGCTCAAATGAGGTGGCATAGGTAAAGCTCTTTGCAAACCGTAAAGTGTCTTCATCTGTAGTCATATACCTGCCTGTAGGCATGTACCAACATGTTTGTATCTAAAAGTGATTTAGAATCATGGAACTTTAGAATAAGAGAACTTCAGGGCAAAAAGGGACCTTGGTGATCCCCTAGTCTAGCAGCTCTTGCCTCATTTTACAGATAGGAAAACCAAGTCTCAAAGCAATGAACTGACTCATCCAAAGTCACAAAGCTAGTAAGTAACTAGACCAGAACCCAAATCTCTCATCTCCTAGTCCAGTGTTCTTTTTTGGGCGAGGACTATCTACTGCCTCTTTCTGTGTCCTCAGTGTTAGTATAGTGCCTGACACATAGTAGTCACCTAACAAATAATTGATCCATTGTTTTTGTTCTATAATGTACCAGACATTAAGAAAAGAAAAGAAAGAAAAATTGTTTCAAAGTGGTCAATTACCCCTTCTTCCCCCTCAAAATGATAAAACTTTTCGCAACTTGGACCCTTTCTAGTCTTTTCACACATCCCTCTCACTCTAGCCACATTGGATTATTTGCTTTTCCTCATACCCATAGCACTGATTCTTTCCTTCCTCACTTTTGCCTCTTGGAATTGTAGGTTTGCTACACCCAGTGCTACGGAGTCCTACTCCTACACTACAATTCCTACACTCAGCACCTTCTACATGAAGCCTTTCTTGTTTCCCTTAGCTCTTAATGCCATTTCTCCCAAAACAACATTATATTCCTTTTTTCTGTGTTTTCAGTATGTGTATGTCTAACAGACAGTGTGGTAGAGTGAATAGAACATGAATCATACCCCAAAAGGTGTCTGAGAGAAAAGAAAAAGTTGGAAATTTTACCCAACAACTGGGAAAGATCTAAATAAATAATAGTGCATGAATGTAGTGGGATGTTATTGCATAGTGAGGAGGGATGTACATGAAAGATTCAGAGAAATACAGGGAACATATATTAAATGGGACAAAGTGAAGAAAGAGCCAAAAGTACAATGTAGAAAATTATTAACTTTAAAAGGCAACAAATCAGCTCAAAAACAGTGGATAAAATCCATACAAATTTAAAGTATAAACCTTCCTTTCTTTTTAACAAATTATAAACTACTTACAAAGTAAGATCACAGCAGATAGTTGAAATCTCTTTCTTTCAGTTTTGCCGTTAACTCTTTGTGAGATTAGATGTTGTAGGAAGTGTGACCAGAAGGAGGGATCCATGTGCTTTGTGGAAACAAAACTTATCCAAATGATGAGACTACAGATGATCAACAGAAAGTAAGGGCTTTTTAAGAATTGACTGGTACGTCTCAAGGTCAAAAAACATGAAGGATAAGATCAAATAATATGAAAACCAAGACTGTCTTAGACATTGAAAGCAGAGATGATTACCCAATGCCATACACAGAGCTGCCAGGCAAGACTAAGGTATGATTGTGAATCATGGAAGAATGGCTTAAGGGTTTTTCAGAGTATTTATATGAGGGGAAAGCACAAGTTATGAATTTCAGGGGTGTGGTTTCAAAAGAAAATTGTAGAGTAACTGAGAATGGCTTTGTAAACTCTGGTAAGTTTTTCTTGTTAAAAAGAATCTGGAATAATACAACAGACATTGCTAAAATGCTGACTGAGTGCTGAGCACTGTATTAGGTGCAAGGAGGAAAACAAAGCTTAGTTATGACTTGGCCCTAGCTCTCAGGTCATCTGCAGGTTTGTAGTCCCATAAGACCACCCACCGACTCAGATCCACAGTATGATCTCGTCAGGTGCCCAGAGAATTACAGAAGAAAGTGTTATTTGTGATTAAGTGGTCCTTCCTGGGAGAAGGGATAGATACTTAGTCCAACAAATACTAAGTGTTTTCTCTGTGCAAGACACAGTTCCAGGTGCTGGGAATACAAAAAAGAAGTGGCCTGCCCTCAAGGAATATAGGGGCAGGGAGAGTCGGAAATAACATGGATGTGTTATTTACAGAACACATTAAGGTTTGCAAAGCACTTTACCAGTGTTCTCTCATTTGAACCTTTCTAACAGCCCTACCAAGTTATTACTATTATCGTCATTATTTTAACTATTTGCAGATAAGAAAACTAAACGCAAAGGTCCCACAAGCTAGATAAATATCTGAGGCAAGTTTCTAATTCTTGTCTTGCCGACTCCATGTCCAGCATTCTCAGGTGTAGTCCGCTGCACCAGCTATACAAAGTCATTCCAGAAAGGACCTGGAAAGGCTTATGTACAAAGTAATGCAAAAGAAGTAGGCAATATTAATAACTGAAGAAATCAAGAAAGGCTTCATGGAGGAGGTGGTTTTTTAGTATGGCTTTAAAGAATGTGGAGGAGTTCTTTAGGAAGTGAGAATGAATGATCTTTCCTGGCTCCCTGGCTGGAAGGAATTCTGACTTTCTAGGACATCCATGTCATAAGTTCAAAATATAACAACTCCTCCCAGGGTACTGAAAATCTGTAGAATGTCAAACTTGAAAATGAGGTAGCAGGAAAACTATTGAACCTTGAGTAGTGGGCTTATCCCTAAACTGCCGTAAGTGGGCTTGTCCTTTTGCATCATGGCAGTTACCCTCAGAAAGTTGGTTAAAAGCATTTGTGTGGAAAGATTAGAGAAATAGCCTTCCAGGTTGAACTGTGAATGGAGCTGACATGGGCTATAATTTGCTCTGCATTTTTCCTGGCAAGTTTGGACACGTTAAGAGTCTAACTAACATTGTTTTCAGTTGGGTGGATGTGGCCACAAAAAGGGTGGGTCCTTGAAAGCCCAACAGTGACCACTTTAAACGTTTCTTCCATCCTGATGTGTTGGCCACATTGGTTAGGTAAGCTTGTCAGCTTTGGTAAGTAGGGTTGAATATGCTTATTCCACTGACAGAGGTGGCTTAACCACAGGCTCTCACAAGAGTCAGTAGGATGAGCAAAATGCCAGGACAAGTGAATCAGCATATCATCCCAAGCCCTGTAAGCTGTTTTTTGGGTCTTTTTTGAAAATACAAAAAAAGGGGGAACGTACTTTAGCACTGTGGAAAAGTGGATTTAAAAAAAATCTTTGCGTCTCCTACCTCACTAGTGATTTCTTTGCAGTAATAAGAGTACTAAAATTTAAATTCCTAAGTCACTTTTTTTAAACCAGACTAATGCTATCATACAGCATGGAACTAGATAGAAAATTTGGCCTGTGATATTCAAAGAATTTGCTTTTACATGGATTTCACTTACCCTAAACCCTTATTTTTCTAGATTAGCTCGAATGTCTAAAGTCTGCCAGAAATATGGGAAAATAGAAAAGAAGAGCGAGGTAGTATACCTTCTTTCCCTCAGTGGGAATTTAGGGGGTGGATGTATTGGATGTATGAGTATTGAATGGGCAGCGTTCCCTTATTGGAGTCAGGGGATCATGGCAACCAAGATACACACAAAGTTGCAAAAGGATATCCAGGAACAAACCACACAGCTCATTCCAAACATCCTTCCTCTCAAAAGCTTATCCCAGGGCTTAAGACATTCTGGTCTCATTTCTGAATATGTTGCCATGGTTCTTTTCCACTTTGCCATATATACTTATAAAAATGCATTTCTTCTGTAAAGCACTGATGAATTAGTCACAAATGAGTATCTTTCAGTTAACTCCTAGTCATTCAGAAGGGCTTGTCCATTTAGATGCTTAAAAGGAAGAAGCTAGATAAAATGAGTTGATCAAGTAACGATTTAAGTACCTACTAAGTGACAGCCTCTGTACCAGGCACTAGAGATTATAAAGACAAAAATGAAAGTTTCTTCTCTTGAGAATCTTCCATCCTATTGGGGGATTCAGCATGTACATCAGTATGTCAAAATATATACCCCCAAAAATTACAATGTAAATTGAAATGGGAGTGGAGGGGAAGGATGCCAGCAGCTGAGTTTCAGGGAGGACGTCATATATTAGAAGTTGTATCAGCAGAGTTCTGAAGGAAACAAGGAATTCTAAGAAGGCAATAATACGGAAGAACATTCCAGACATGGAAGACAACCAGTGCAAAGGCTTGGAGATGAAGGAGTTCTCTATGTAAGAAAAAATAAAAAGCCAACCTTCATCACCAGTAGAGTATGCTACCCTTTTCATCGTTTCTTATGGTACAATAATATTCTTTTACATTCATATGCCATAATTTGCTCTGCAACTCCCCATATGATAGGCACCCACTTTGTTTCTAGCTCTTTGCTATAACAAAAATGTTGTTGTAGGTATTTTATACATGTGGGTTCTTTCCCACATTTCCTTTCCTCTTTGTAGTTCCTTGATGGATTGATTATATGCCTAAAAATGGTTTTACTGAGTCAAAGGATGTGCACATGTTAGCAACTCTTTGGATATACATACACACACACACACACACACACACACACACATAATTCCAAATTGCTTTTCCCTCCTTTCTTCATCTAGCCTACAACCCAAACACTGGTTCTTACACTTTCTTTTTTTTTCTTCCTTTTAATTCCTATTTACAAATAGCCCTTTAAAGTTTAAACTGATTCAGTCTATTCAAATCTGGCCTCACACATGCTAGCTATGTGACTCTAAGTAAGTCACTTAACCCTGTCTGCCTCAGTTTCTTCATCTATAAAATGAGCTGAAGAAGGAAATAGCAAACCACTCCAGTATATTTGCCAAGAAAACCCCAGAAGGGGTCATAAAGAATCAGACATGACTGAAATGACAACCACGAAATTCACTCTACACCCTCTTAAACTCAAGTCTCCCCTCTCCTTTTCCCCACTTATTTTCCCTAGTGAGCTTAATGTATTTTTACATCACACTTTTTAAACATGTGTTCAACCCTTTGCTTGGCTCAGTAAGAGTGAAGTCTGTACTCCCTTCTATGTTCAGATTTTTAAAAAGCTGTCTGTAGTCAGCTTTTCTCACCTGACTTACAGACTTACAGACATCTTACTGTCTGGTCTCCAGTCTCATTACTCAGAGCTGCTCTCTGCAGTTACCAGTGGCATCTCAATGGCCAAATCCAGGATTCTTTTCTTCATCTTTCCTCCTTGATCTCTGCAACATTTGATACTGTTGACCACCCTCTCCTCTTACACATTCCCTTCCTTCCTGATTTCCATGACACAGCTCTTTCTTGATTCTCTTTGTTACAAATGAAACCACTCTTTCCCATTCTTCTTTGCTTATACCATCATACATGTCATACTCTTATTGTGGGGTATAACCCGAGGCTCTATTCTGTGCCACCTTCTCTTCTTTCTTCAAGCTACACTTCCTTTCCAGATGATCTCTTGAACTCCTTGGTGTCACTTCTCTATGCAGATGACTCCCAGATCTACATATCCAGCCCTGCTTTCTCTCCTGAGTTTCAGAGCACTTAACCAGGAGTTTATTTTATTTTTCCATCTCAAATCCAACATGTTCAAAACAGAACGCATTATAGCTCCCTACCTACTCTTTTATTTCTCTTGTGTTACCATGTTCATACCTTTGGAGTCATCCTCACCTCTTAGCTCTCCTTCACTGTTATTACCCAATTAGTTGCCAAATTTTATTGATTCTACCTGTGCAACATGTCTTGCATCCCCTTTTATGTACTTCCATAACTACCATCTTATTTCAGGTCGTATCATTTTTCAACTGAACTATTGCAATAGTTCAGACTTCTAGATACAGACTTCTCTATTTGGTATTTAAAACCCACACTTCAGACTAACTTTCCTGACTTATCATGCATTTCTAGCCTTCACATATTCTAAATCCAACCCCCTCACCATCCCTTGACATGCATCTCCAGACCACTGTGCAGACACCTCATGCCTGAGATGTACTCCTTCCCCCTCCTCTCACCTGTTAGAATCAATCCATAGCCTTCCTCAAAGCTCAGGCCAAGCCATTTCCTATGTGAGACCTTTCCTAATCCCTGACCCATGTGCCTCCTCCTCCTCGCAGTTACCTTGTACTTACTCTGTATGTAACTTGTGTACGTCTCCCTGCCTCCCCAGTATATTGGAAGCTCCTTGGAGGCAGAGATTGTTTATTTTTGTCTTTGCATCCCTTGTCTTTTGCACAAGGCTGATAAGTGAGTATTTAATACGTGCTAAGAGATATATACCATGATTTTTATACTTTATTGGGGAGTTTAATCCCTTAGTCATTGATTGTCATAGTTATTTGGCTATTTAGAAATCATTTAGTTACATTTTATGTCAAATTATGATTATATATTCTTTAATAATGTTATCTAGTTTATTTTTTTCACTCATTCTCTCTGAAGATAATGTAGACTTTCTCTTTCTTATTATTTCTGTTATCAAAACAAAGTACTCTCATAAGAACATGTGTCTTGTTTTGTAGCAGTATTACATAGGATCTAAGGTAACCCAACCTCCCTTATAGGTCATCCCTCAGACTATTTGATTTTTTCTATATTTATTCTCATCATCCTAAGTTTAAGGGTAATTTAGCTACCTATATGTTTGGACATTTCCTCATTAATTACTAAAATCACAACATCTCTCAATTTATCTCAGAACTCCATATCCCTATCCCAGTTCATCAAATATTATTTAATGAACTGGAGAAATTCTTCTTATAAGTAGTTAACTTGAATCTCACTTTATATTAAAACCCCTACTGTCCTCTTATTGAAGAAATATAATAGTTAACTGAATATAGAGTTTATTGGCAATATAATCAATAATAACGCAAAGACAAATAACGAGGTATGTAATATTGTAACTATCAGAAAGATCATAGCCAAATCTCCTTTATCACTTTACTGCAGATGACTCCTTTCCTCTGGAAGCATAGTTCTACCATTCGGTTCACTCAAGGAACAAACCGGAGTGTCTTCTCAGTAATTCTTTTCATCCTTAGCAACAGATAAAGGTTAAAACAATTCCATCAAGGAATAAGTTATCTCCCTCATCTTTTTCTGTTTCTTCACCCTCCGCCCACGCCATAAGGTTATTTGCCCTTCTCTTGGGCCATCACTCCTAGGTCTCTCTATAGACTGGCTCCTAATAAAATTATCTTCATAATATTTCTTCATTAAGTAACAGCTTGAGACAGTTTTCCCAAGAAGGATATTTTTCTTCATTCTCTTTTTCTCTTTCTTCTCAATAGTTTCTCTTAAGCCATGTCGATTAATTCTCTTATTTCTGTTTTTCAAAAACTGCCAGTCCCAAATGCAAAATCTTAAAATATTCCTTTTGACTCTTAAAGATACAGTAACAATTACTATAGTCACTGTAGGAGGGGCTTCTGAACCAAATATTATATAAGTATGTAGGTTACTTTACCTTTTCCAAAGATGAAAACCTCACTTTGGGATTACCTTGTACCTTTCAGTCTTTTCACCTACTGTCTCTATCTCCTAATCTGTTCTTCCTCCACTCCCTTCTCTGAACTACCCTTCCTTTTTAGTGATTTGGATAATACAATATATGAAAATTCTTTTGTTGTTAGCAACTATTTTGTTTTAGTTATTGTAAATATTTTTCTTTTTGACTGGGAAGCATGTTTTGTTGTAGGAGGATGTCCATGAAGTAGAAATTTTTTTCTGTAAATTTTTCCAAGTATGTTTGCTTCTTAAAAATATCTACCCCCTCTCTTTATAAAACATTCTTTTATCTAGATCAGAGGTTGTTAATCTGGAGTCCCTGAACTTAAATACATACACATCCATCCATATATATATATATGTACACACACACATATGTGTATGTGTGTACTATAATTATTTCAAAAGAATCGGTTTCTTTTGTAATCCATGGTGTTTCAAAACTATTCTGAGAAGGGCTTCACCAGAGTGCCAAAGGAGTCCATGGCATAAGAAAGAGTAAGGATACCTGTTCTTGATAGACAATTTTGGGCCATGTTCTAAATTTTGTAAGTGTTGTATTCCAATTTCTGCAATCCTTTCTTGTCTTCCTTAAGAAAATCTGCAGTGATTCTGATTGCATTCCTAGAGTATATTTTTAATTCATTTTTTCCTGGAAGTTTGTGCAAGATTTTCCCCTTATATTTGTAACTTTGAAGTTAAACTAAGTGGTATATAAGTTAGTTACCTTTTGGCTTCTTCCTTGTGGGCTTTCTCTCTTATATTGTGTGTGTGTGTGGTGGGGCACATGGATACAAAGGGAGGGAGGGAGAAAAAGAGAAAGATTTTCCTGTTTGTATTTCACCAGTTGTTTTCATTAATTCTGAGAAATTTTCTTGGGCATAATATAAAGTCCAGATTCTTTTTTTTTCTAAACTCCCTGGGATGTCGATAATCCCTGAGGTTATTGTGTCATGATCTATCCTCCAGGTCTATCAGTTGAGTCTTAGTATTTTTCAGTAGTGTGGATAATTGAATGATTTTTTTTGCGCCTGTGTTTCCAGTTGGTCTACATTGTGTGAAATTAGTTTTCCACTGTACTAAGTCTACTGTTTACTGTTTCTGTGCTTTTTTTTCAAGTTTTCTTTTGGATTCTCCATTTGGCCATTTTCTTTACTAGATCTCTTAATTTTTTCTTAATTTTCTCCTTTAATTTTCTACCTTATTTTTGCTTTTTGTATTACGTTCTTTTTTAACACTGCCTATGCTCATTTAATTTCTTTGTGTTATTTACCCGTCTAAGTATATATGATTCAGTTGTGCTACAAACATATTTTTATCAACACTTTTTTACTTTGTTCATTTTTAATTGTTTTTTTTTTTTTAAATATCAGAGGTCTAGGGGACCTCCAATAAAATATGCTACCCACTTCTTGAGAGAAAGGAGATAGATTCATGGTGCAGAATGAGGCGTATTTGAACATGGCCAATGCAGGAATATGACTGAAGATTTACTACAAAAGTTCTTACTTGGGGGAATCTATTCTCTTTTCTATTTCTTTTTGTTGTCAGGAGGGGATACGGGCTCTCTTCTGTCTTCTCAGTTCAGTATTTTTAATCAGTCTCCTTAGAAATAGTATTAAATTCTTAAAAACTTGTGAACTATCATCTATTATCATGATCACACTTGCTCGATGCTCAATAAATACTGAATTGATTGGGGCCCCAAGAAGAGTCTATCATAGTATCTCATTGTAACATTATGCTGGTGGTGAGTTCTTGAAAAGAATACCAGTGGGCAGCCTTAGAAGATGAATCTTATGTTCAGTTGAATTCAACAGGCATGTTCAATACACATGTTCAATATGCAAGATAAAAATGAAATAATCCTTGCCCTCAACTACCTTAAATTCTCCTGGGGGAGACAGCATGTATAAGGTAAATCAATACAACATACATTTAAAATAAATACCAAATAATCAGTTGGGGAAGAGAAGGCACTCCTAACAACAGGCATTATTAGGAAAGGCTCCTTTTAGGAGCAGTACTTGAGCGGAGTCTTGTAGGAAGCTTAAGATTCCAAGAGGCTGAATTGAGTTGGGAGAGCATTCTGGCCATTGGGATAGCTTGGGCAAAGGCAGAAGGAGGAGATGAAAAATCCTATTCAAGGAACAGCAAGTCAGCCAATCTGGCAGGAATGTAGTATACATGAAGTGTAATAATGTGTGCGTTTTATGTCTGTGATCTTAGTACACCAGTGTAGCTTAGCTCAGAGAAGCTCATTGCTAGGTTTATTGCAAGGTGATGATATTTTTGACCATAGAAACTTTTCAACATGTACTAAATTATGGAGGGACTGTGACCTGTGCTTGTGATATTCCCACTGACAAAATGACAGATTATCAAAATACTGAAGAAGCAGTTGGTTTTAAGGGTTCTTTAAACAGAGATAGCTTAATTACTAAGCAAATGAACTAGGACCAGCATTCCCACAGAACCTGCATTATTGGATCCTATTTTTAACCCATGTGAAGTCCATTTTGGCTTGCCTGAGCTTCAGAAAGAGATCGTAAAAGTTCACATACCCTGATAGAATATTCTCTCCCATAAATTGGAGATTTATTTTAAATAATCTTGAGGCTAATGGGGAGCAGTAATTAAATAATTACTAGCATTTGTATGATGTTGTAAAGTTTCCTAGATCACTTTATAACATACATACATATATAATACATGACATTTGAACCTCACAAAAACATTGTGAACTGTATACTACAGATATTTGCTTTTTTTTTTTTTAACTGATAAGGAAGCTGGTTTTAAGAGGCCAGAAGCCTCCCCCATGGTCACCCATTTAGTAAAGATCTACAGGAGGGATTCCTGTCCCTCCAGTCCAGCATTCTGCCTACTATATCATTGTGTGTTTTATCTTTAAAGACTGACAGCAATAAGCATTTTATTAAACATTTTCTATGTACCATGCACTGTGCTGAGCTCTGGAGAGAAAAATGTAAGCAAAAATAAAGACAGTTCCTGTCTACAAGCACCTTACATTCTGATGGATGCAAACAATACACAAAGGGAACTGCTGGGCTTGGAGGAAGTTCCAGTATTGGGGCATGGTGAAAGCAGAGTCCACAGGAGAATGAAGCTTAGTTAGCCTGGGCCCCTGTTCAGTAGGAAGGACCCAGAAGGAATTCAGCAGTGGAAGATGGCTGGCGTAGCAGAGAGCCTGAGCCCTTGCACAAAATCAAGCCCCAGGAAGAACCCACCAATGGCAGAAGGACTTCCCAGGGTGAGAAGACAGCTGAGACAAGATGGCAAAAAATCTGTAAAGATTAGTTTTGTACTCCTTAATCCAGCCATACTACTACTAAGTCAATACCCCCAAAGAGTTAAAGAAAGAGGGGCAAGGCTCATACATATTAAAACACAGCAGCTTTTTTGTAATTACAAAGAAAAGAAAACTACAGTAATGTCCATCAGTTGAGGAATGACCAAAAAAATTATGGGTATATGGATGTAACAGAATATTATTGCACTATAAGACATAATAAAATGGACAATTTCAGAAAACCTGGGAAGATTTTTATGAACTATTGTAGAGAGAATTGAGCAGAACCAAGAGAACAATCGATACTGTAACAACACTATTGAAAAGATAAAAAACTTTAAAAGATTTAAGAACTCTGAGCAGTGTAGTGGCACACCATGACTCCAGGGGATCTGCAGTAAAGCGTATACCCACCTACTGGGAGAACAATGACGGACTCAGGGTGTAGAATGAGGCATATATTGTTTGGACACGGCCAGTGTGGGAGTATGACTGTATATGTTAAAAAGAGTTTTGTTTTTATTTTCTTTTTTTAATTGATTTTTTTAAATTAAAGTATTTAAAAAATTGAAGACCCTCTTTTATTTTGAAATTTCAAGATTGTAAAGTAAAAATAATTTCCTTAACTTAAAGACCTAGACAGAAAGCTATGCGATATGTCTAATCAGGCATTATTATACTATATTTTTAGCATGGGGGTGTTTATATATGTGTGTGTATATTTGTGCATGTATATGTATGTGTGTATAGATTTTATATATATATGACCGTATAATCAAGTTAATGTGACAATGTACCAGTTAAGTCAAAAGACAAAGATACTTTAAGTTTCCAGTTCTGGTTGTTTTAAAAAAAAAAAAATGCCAGTAGGTAAACTTGAGTAGCAAATGGTTCGGCTCAGCATTGAACTGGACTCTCAGATTTTTACTATATGTAGTACATTTTGTGGTAGCAGCAGCAGCATAAAGCTTGGAGCTCCAGAAAGCAGCTCTTTCTTCTGGACGGTTCAGGGGCCAGTCCTATAGGTGCAGTCATTTAAACATGTTTGAACCTGCAAGGTAGCCTTTTATAAGGTATGGATTCCTTATCTTTTCATCACTTCCTCTCTATCTAGAGATCATAATTTCTACAGAAGTCCCCTCCATTCTGCATCTGGAGTACTTTGTGGGCGAAGACTCCACCTCATAGCCTAATTAGTTAACTCTTGCCAGCGTAGGATGATTGCAAAAAGGAAAGCTTTTCTCTGAAGCCAGTGCTAAGATATATTTGGAAACCTGACAGAGTAGTATTGCGTGTGGGGCTGTGATAAATATTCTCACGAAGGATGAAGCAGGGAACTAGCAAAACCTAACATCCAAACCCTATATTCTCCTGTGTGAGGTCCTGCTATCTATCTTTTAAATGGCCAACACCCACTGCTAGTTCCCTATTGTGACTTCCTTACATCTCCATGATCCCTGTATTGCACATTCTTGGATCTGGTCCACATGGTTACATAGGATGATGCCATTACATTAGTGTCTTAGATTTTAGAGATGGGGGGAACCTGTTAAACCTATTGGGTCATCCAGACTTGCTGAGCTGAGAAGGTAAGAGGAATGCAGAATGACATGAGGGAGAATGAAGTAGCATAACCCTCTTGCTTCACACTCAGAAGTGAGCACCATGGCTGAAAAAAATCACTGGGGAACAATGCAGAGTAATAACATATGAAAGCAATGAACTTTGGAGAGATGACATCCTAGATTTTGGACCAAAAAGAAGTTATTGAGGAAGCCTTCTTTTCAATTCAGAAGTAGGTTTAATTTCCTGACACCTAATCTTATTGATCCAGTTCAGTAAAAAATACACAAAAATACCTTCTAACATTTAAGTCAGTTGTAATGCCTATAGCAGCCTTTAGGTGACCTCTAAGGTTTGTTCCAACTTTGAGATTCTTATAAATATAGTACCCACTCAAAAAAGGCTTGTAGTATGAATGAATTTAGTGCTCTATATTTATGATGAACAATAAACAGCAGGAAAAATAATGAGCATATAAAGAACTCTTAAGGATCTTTCCAGGTTTGAAATCTTATTCTTCCTGGTATAGTTGGCTTGCAGTTCATCACCTAATACAGTATTTGAACTAGGAGTTCTCCATCATTGGAGGTATCTTTGTAGAGGAAGGGCAACTACTTGTCAAGGATACTTTAGAAGGAATTCATGCTTGACCCATGGTCTGGATAATGGCCTCAGAAATTCCCACAAATTTTTGAGCTTCTGTGACTTTAATCATAAATAAATGTGTCTGGAATGAGTGCAATCATTTCCATTTGATAGGAGTAAGATGCAAAGTTACAAGCTGACATTCATATAAAGGCATCAGAACATGTTTCATATTCACAGAGAACACTTGGATTTGTAGGTTTTTCTTGATGTTGTTTGGTTTTTTTCAACCGGGTCCAAGTCCTTGCAACCCCATTTAGAGTTTTCTTGACAAAGATACCATAACGTGGTTTGCCGTGTCCTTTTCCAGCTCATTTTTTTTACAGATGAGGAAACCTAGGCAAACAGGGGTAAGTGACTTGCCCAGGATTAAACATAGTAAGTGTCTAGACCAGATTTGAATGCAGGAAGATGAGTCTTCCTGGCTGTTGGCCCTGCACTCTAGCCACTAGCAGCCATATAGCAGTCCATATTTTGTATTTATATCTGTATTTACTTGCTTCATTTGTATCTCCAGCACCTAGCACAATGACTGGGACCTATTAAGAGCCTAATAAATGCTTTTTTTTCACTTCTTCAGTCTTTGTGTATAAGACATTAAAGGCAATTCAATATTTGCAATGTTTACAAATAAGTGTGTGAAGCTAAGTGCTACTGATTGTAACACAACTGATGACAAAAAAGCATTACTTTTCTTAATTTTTATGTACTAAGGGCTAACAACATTGTGATGGGTCATGGTCAGAATAGAATCAAATATAAATTCTGCATTGGTCCTTTGTATAGAAATACCTCTCGAATCTCAGACACAGAAGAGAACACAAATGTCGGGTGTACAAGACGTTCTCCCATAGCTTCTATCCATACCACTAGCCTTTTCTTGTCCTCCGTTCCATTAAGGTACCCAGTAGTCTCTGTTGTGCTGTGTTGACAGCTCAAAGCATCCCAATATGACTGGGGTTCTTAACTCTTGGGTTTGTGCCCTTTAATTTTTTTTAAATAACTAACATAGTTTCCTTTGTAATACTACATTTTTTATGCATTTAAAAACATTATTCTGAGATGAGTTAAAAATTTTTCACATGCCTAGAGAATCCATGACACACAAAAAAAATGGTAAACTCCTGCATTACAGCATCCCTCCTAGGTCAATCTTAAGTTGCAGTCCCATTTATACTAAAAAATTATTTTTCCTCCATCCCTTATTCAGTGCTTTTCTTTCAACTAGAAAACCAAATCTAATAACCTTTTATAATGGAGTGTAAGTAGTGGAGGGCAACTGGGCAAATCTTAATCTGGAGAAATGAATTCCTAATGCTAGGACTGAAAACATGGTGTCAGGTTAGGTAGAGGATATAACTGGGTTGGGAGACCTTCCTTGTCCTCCTATTACACCATTTTGGTGACTGATTACTGCATTCTTTAAAAGGAGCTGTCCTCTAAAAAAAATAAAATTAAATTGATCCTCAATATACCATCCACAATACTTCCACACACACCCCCAAAATTACCTTCTAGCTCTCCCACTATATATAAGGTGCATTCTGCTCCTCATATCTCCATCTGAACTCTGATCATATGTAGCCAGTCACACTTCATAAGAGGTGAAAAGTAGAAATTGGTACATGGTGTTCAGAAAGTCAAAGATTTTAATTGCCATTTTTAGAGAAGCTAAAAGGCAGATAATTCCTAATCTAAATCAGATTATAAAGAAATAAGTATAATGAATGTCTGTGCCCTTAAAATAGAAGTGGCTTTTGATTAGAATTTCCCACCTTCCCAGCAGGAAATATTTTGCTTGTAAAAGTGTTAATAAAGCTAATCCTTTCGGTGTTCTTTGGAAAGGTAACTTTTTTGTGCCTTCTTGTGGTTTTGCCTTTTGAGCAGACAAATGGTTTGTTTTTTGAGACCGTCTTACCCACTCACTAGGCCAGTTCCCCTACCAGTAGGCACTGAAGCTTTGACCGGCTCCATTTTTCTTGCCCTTCCTTAGGCAATCAGGTGGCCTCCACTCCAGGGAGCTTATTACTATATCAGTGCCAAACCAATATCTGACACCCAATTGCCTTTATGGCTGATGCAGTTTAAAACTTGAATTCAGGTAATCCTCAGCACTGGTACCAAGGAGTACAGACATTTTACCACAGATAGCTTTTACTTGTTAAAAAGTAGAGAAAAGAGAATTTGTGTTCATCAAGTTACTTGATTGAA